>JAZHYW010028812.1:0-30717 GCA_037355805.1 Ixodes ricinus | reverse complement strand
GATACTGTACAACATATTTAATCCGAGATAAATGTATAGATTAAAGGAAGGAACGGCAAACGTGCAGGACGAAAACAACACAACCTAATCTTTCAACATTTTAGTGAAAAACCCGAGACTAATGAGAGTAGCGAACGACGACAAGGAAGAGGAAGAAAAACGTCTCAGAAAAAGAGACGTTCTCTTTCCTTGTGCAACCCAACCTCTTGATCTTGGGATTTTCTAAAACTAATATCGACTCCAGCTCACTTTACAACGCCATTCTGCACATCTTTCAACTAGCGAGACGCAAAATCCCGAAAGTGAGCAGGCGTTAAAGGCGAATAACTGAAAAAGCAAAATGTAGAAGGGAGAAGAGGAGAGAAGAGGCGATAAGATAAAATGCACTCAGGTCGGCGGAGTCATCTCTAATTTGAAATTCAACTGGATACAAAATCGGAACGACTCCCTCGACCTGTTACAATAATCGACATGATTGACTTCATCTTTGAAGGCACAACATTTTTTTAAGCATTGCCGGTTACCGCCTTGCCCATAGGGTGTCCCACGTAATTGGGCTCGATCACAAAATGGACCGTAAAAGTCGGCATTGCGCCAACAATCGAAAGTTTTGCGTCAAAGGTGTATATGCAGGTCAATTTTCGCGCAAAAATAGAAAACGTGGCTTCTTTCTGTAAAAAGTGGGCCAAGAGCTTGCAGGGTCAAGCAGGTAACAATTTAGCAACGTGGAGACAGTCGGCGCAACAAAGTTTCGCAACATGAAAACAGTTTTGCGGTGCTGTAATGTTAGCATGGCAGTCATGGCTTACAATGAAGTGTCCATATAAAAAGCTTGCGGCAACTGTGTCAGTCAACCGTTGGCTTTATCTCACTCACCAACGGTTACCGAAGCATTGCTTTACCCAGCAAAATATTGGCTGTCTGTTGTTGCTGAACATTTACCGGAAAAGATCAGCGCGGCTGTGGGCGAAGACATTATCGCAACACAAGCTCCGCAAAAACAACGTCAGGTTGCATTACAGTACGAACTGCTGTTTTGCTGCTATTCGACTGATGTTACCCGGTAGCGTCGGGCCCTGGTCCAGAAATGTTGTGGCAACGTAACTTTTAATGCGAATAGCATTCTTTTGGATACTTCACGCACTTTTCGTCTATGATATCAATCTATCTATCTGTCTATCTATCTGGCTATCTAACCTCTTACGCCGCGGGTCGACAAATAAATAAAAAAGACCGGCGCCGGCTGGGATTCGAACCGTTGACCCTTTGATCAGCAGGCAGACGCGCTAACCACAGAGCTATGAAGGCCAGTTTTTTTTTCTTTGTTGCAAAGGTGAGTATCACAAGTCACATAACATCAAAATTGCACTGCAGGAACTTTTACAGGGCATATTAAAAAGCGCGCATTTCACGAAGCACTTTACACATGCCAAACCACTCCAGTGCGTTGCCTGATGACGTTCTATCAATCGCTCGAACAACACCAGTTAAAATCGCCACACAGCATGACTGTTCTGTCGCATTTCGATCGGCCCAAACCAGAAAAAAGGAAACACGCTCTCTCGCACAACACTGGGGCGCAACGCAGATAAGCCGCCGGGGGACTGTCGAAAAACTATAATCCGCACACCGTAAGCCAGCCCTCACGTGTCGGTTGTAACCGCCAACACCGGGCAGGGCAACGACTTTGCTTCAAAACGAAAAACAACCACCCGAGACCTACCGACGGCGGGAGTGACACAAACCTCATGCGAGCTGCGCTAAACACTAAATCCTCCTCGGCCATCTCGGCTTCCTGCAACGCTAAGAAATCGGGTTTCTGTGTCTGCAGCAGGCGCTGCACCTGGTGTTGCTTCTTGCGCGAGTTAAACCTCGAACGTTTAGCGTTGCAACCGAACTGGCCGAATTGAGCGTACAAATCATGAAGGCTATGATGCAGCGCTTGCCTTGACGCTCTTCCACCAGTTCTGGAAACCAGGCGTTGCCGCCTTACTCGGAGTCGCGGCGTCGCCGGTCACTCCGGGGGTGCGTTCAGCACCGCCTTGAAACGGCCCCGCTTGTTCTTCTCGAACCCCCACCAAGGGTTAGGGGTGAGCGTCGTGTCAACCTTCGGGGCGTATCCTCGAGGCCGCGCTTGGTAGAGTCGGTGGTTTCGTCCATGTCGTCGTGGCGCTCGGAAGTCGTTTCGGTCGTTGAAGGACGGGCCGTGGGGGTCTCGGAGCCCTCAGGCGATGTCGGGGCTGAAGCCGGGGGACCGGAAACAGGCTCCGGAACGTGAGGGGCTGACGTGTCCTGTTTGTTCCACGGCGCCTTCCCCGGAACCGTCATCCCCGGCAGGCTTCCCTTGTTGCTCTGTAGACGGTAGGGCGTCGAACCCGAACCACGCGCAGCTTTCTCGGCCTCTTCAATGTCCATCGTGAACGCCGTATGCTCCTCCAGCCCCTGTACCTCGGTGACGCCAGCGTACGTCTTCATACATTCTTCTTTATCGTGGCCGAAGCGGAAACACTGAGCACTTCGGCACACGACACTCCCGTCTGATATGCCCGGCACGCTTGCATCTCAGGCATACGGGCACTCTGCCTGGTATGATAATGAGGGTGTTCGCGCCGTGAAGCCGCAGCTGGTGAAGCATGTCGTCAGGGGTGAGGCCACTCTTCAGCGTCATGCGAACAAACGCGTCGTTGATTCGATTCGCTGGAACCCCTCGACTCGCCACATCTCCCGGCCGACTTCAATCACCTTGCCGTACGGTTCTACAAAGTCTGCGGACGGCGTCGTCGTGAACGTGATAAGGAACCCAGTGCAAACGCACACGTACCTCGGTTGTGCTCGGGTCGATGATGACGCAGCGCAGGTTCTTCACGACGAGCTCTTTGCTGCTCACCAGGCGTTCCTTTGCCTCCGAAGTACGAAGCGTCGCTAGCCACACATGGTTCATCTGAAAAGCGCCGAGCGCTACGATGCGTTCGAGACGGCAATACGTTTGAGTTCCTCTCGGAAGTCCTCAATCCGGTACGGGCGACCCTTTAGGTCGCAGTGCAGAAGCACAGAGTTTAAACACGTAGATCCTGTAGGCATAGGTGGAAGGACCACCTTGTACTCGTTGGACGAGGACGCGTCCTCGACAACAAAAGAATCCGCGGCCGCCGGGGCCGTTTTCGCCGCTCCTGAGGAGAGCATGATTATGCGACCGTACCGACCGTACAGTGCGAACACCGGAAGCAGAATCCGGCCACCGATCCCCCTAGAAGAAAGTGATTATAATGCAATTAAATGCAAAGGTGCAAGCGAGCTGGACAAGAATGACGAAAATAATCCCTGGAGAAGGGAGCAACAGGGGCAAAGGACAAACACTACATTTCAACTTGGAAATTTGTGTTTGTCCTTTGCCCCTCTTGTTCCCCTTCTCCCAGGATTATTTTCATCAAGAAAGTGAATTCGAAACTGAACTGAAAATACCATTTCCCTCTCTTTTCTTTTTTTTAGGGTAGAAACAAGAGACAGAAAGAGAGAGAGAGAGAGAGAGAGAGAGTGAGTGAGACCAAAGAGAACATCAGAAAGGAAGTCCAATTTGAGAAAAAGGAACATAAAACAGAAATCGTCGCCCGTACTGTTACATCAGCTCTGTAACCATTAACCCCATCAAATGATTTTTTTTTAACTTAAGCAATCTAAACAAACAAGATTCAAAAATCTTCAAATTAAAGAGATCTTCCATCAAATTACGAGTTCATGAGCACGAGACATTATGCGCCCGTTTACAAAAGGAAAAAAAAGGATATGTTTAGTACGCTTTGAAGAGAAACACGCACATATCTCACTATGAGTCAGAAAAACAAAAAGGAAATAGTCCAGCCAGTTCATCGAGCAACATTGTCCCTGTACCGCGGAGGTGGCGGACGGTTGCGCTCCGAGCGCCTTGGGAGGCACTTGCAGAGGGAACTGAGCCGTGGCCAGGGTGTAGATAGACAGGTGGGGAAACGGCCCATGAGGCCTACTGCAGCTCCGTGACCGGATTGTGTACTCGTCTGCTTGCGGGTACCCCCGATTTGCGACAGATGGCGCTGCGGCGAGAAGAAAAAAATCTCCGTCCAGTCTAGCCGGTCGTTACCGGTCACCCCAGGTCACCCACCCGGAGTGAGTTCGCGGTGCTCCACATAGATGGCGCCACAGAAAAAGAGAAACCGGGGGACACAATCCGGTCGCTCATTTGGCTCTCGTTTCCCCACCTGTCTATCTTACACCCTGGCCGTGGCTCTCCTTCCTGGTGTGCCTGGAATCGGTGTGAACTCGGGCGCCTGCTATCGAGGCTGCTGCTGCTGCCTGACCGAGGTTGACTCCCGTGACTGCAAATTATTGTGCCTCTGACACATGTAACCTGGAGAAGCCGCGTGCCTCAGGGGGCGGACAGTTTGAACAGCAGCCGATGTCCTCTGTTGTTAACCTTCGCGGTTGGCCTCGGGAGTACCTGCGAGTTTCCAGGCATTCCAATCTCGATCACTCTCTAACCGGAGCGTGCACCGACCAACACGCTTTACAATAGGTAAAGCTGGACCAAGGGGTCGATTCTCCCTCGGGAACCTTTCTGGGTTTCTTTACTATAACCCAGTCTCCAACCCGAAATCTGGGAGTCTTTGCTGTTCGACGCCGGTCGGCTGGCTCCTTTTTGTGTTGTTGCCTTATGGTGAATTCCACTCGTAGATCCGGAGCACTTTCCAAAATCCGCGAGGGGAGGCGAAATTCCGCTCTGTGGGACACGCTCCGAATCGACGAGCGGAAGATGAACTCGCCCTTTGGGAGCGACCCTCCCCCGCTCCCCTCGGCCGTTCAAAATGGCCGCTGCTCGAACTTGACGAGCCCCCAACGCTTAGCCGACTGATCTTTCCGACGACCAGTGACAACTGTCATTGCTTAGCTGCAGAAATAACACACGACAGAGGACGGGCGATAATATCCACACCACGGAGCCCATGTCACTAATAGCGAGGAAGACGTCCGCATTCGGCACCGTCACATACCTTTCGGTCGCCTCGAAGCGGCGGGGCACGCACAGCGATTGCCATCGGTGGAATTCACATTGCTGGTACGACTTAATAAACACAGAGGTAACAAACCATCACCGTCCCCCTGTCCCTTCGTCGACGGCACGGCCAGCGCGGCCGGTCGCCGGCAACGCCTCGTCACGCATGTGTCCACCGTCGTCGGAGGGGAATGACGTAGCGCGCCTCAGTGGCGCTCTGTCAACTTCCGTGTAGATCTCTCAAATCCCGCGGATCAAGTTCGGCGGAGTTGGAGGCGCTCCACGGGGCGGTAGCTGCCTGAGATCTACGAGCGGAAGATGACGAAGTCGAGCCAGATCTGCGAGCGGAATATCTGCGCTCAAAATGGAGCGCTTTTTGGAGCGCTCGAGATCTGCGAGCGGAATTCACCATTAGTTGCACTCGCCGCCGCAGCCACTTTGAAAAAGACTCCACGAGAGTGATGGCGTAAGTGGTATGCTGGCTCCTCTGCTCAAAGGGGGCGACGAAGTCGACTCTCGCTCTTTGCACGTGTGAGAATCTGCATAAAAACTCATTTTAAAACTTTTTCATACTACATATGGCCGTCCGAGCATCAGCGAAAGAAATCCTTTAATATTAGATCCGCGATTAGACTTGAAATTGCCCTTACGGTTTGTTGTTTGTTGGAAACTTAACGCAGGACTGACGCACTTGGTGAATAAAATGCGAAGCTGTTGCGGCAGCAGCATGGGAAATGTCGGAGGTCGAACGTTCATCGGCAGGTTCCCTCGCCGGCTCGCATGAGCGGATCAAATTTACGAAGCCCGGCCGTCTGAACAAAGAGCCGTGAAAGCAGGTTCGAAAATGCACAAAAAACAATCTCCATAAATTAAACGATGCCTCCGAAAGAGAGAAAAAAAATCTGTTTCAAAAGTTGGAAAAAAAAAAGAAAGAAAAAAAGAAACGGGCTGGCAGGGTATGATGCAAACAGATGGCTCCGTTTCCATTTCTGCTGCGCTTGATTCCTCGAAAGAGAGCGCGTGCTTCTGAAGACGACTTTTACCGGCGCCAAGTCATCGACCCACCGGTGCGAATAAATGGTCAATTAGATCGCCCCCTCCGAGTGCCAGGGCCATTTTGAGCGCCGGTGCACTCCCGCCTCGTTCGGGGCTTGTTAACGACCGCGGACAGAGCGAGTTCGCTGCCGTCAAAAGTACAGACGCGTGTGGGCATAAATTCCGCCTCCAATGTGTGCTATTCAAGACGCACAAAATGCGCCAGACACGTGCACAAAGGTGAGTTTCGTTGCAAATCCGATATTTCGCGGTGTATCCGCGGATCTCTAGGCGTACATATATAGGAACTCGCTCTTTGACTTGGGTACCTTGATGTCTTTAGGAAGAAGTGTGGCTACAGTATAGGATGCGGGTGTCTCCATTGATGGGGCTAACCTGTGGATTGGGGAAGGAGATGAAAGAGAAAAAGAGATAGAGAGAAAGGAAAACGTGCGTGGAAGTTTGATACTTTCGACCCATGTGCGGGGTGTCCCCCAAAAATATTACAGGGTTTTTCTTACTGCTAAAGTAAACTATGCATCGCCTAATCGCCTAACGTTCATTCTTTGTCTAAATGTATACCGCCAGTGGACCGAACCAGATACCGAAGTGTTCAATGCAAAACATGTAATATTTTTTTTTTTTTCGGGGAGGGGGGGGAGGGGGCATTTTTTACGTGAATGCAAGCCACGTGTCATGCACTAACGTCAGGTGAGCGGTCATTGTGCTGGCATCGCTGCTAGCTGAGCGCGTACCTTGTGCCACTCCCACCGAGTTCTGAAGACGTCACCAAGTTTCGATGCGATGACGGCACCTGCGCCCACTCTTCGCCCGGGGTCCGATTTTGGTCAAGGTAAGAGCGTTCTCGGTTGCTGATTGAACGTGGCGCCACAGCTTGCGCGTGGTCAACCAATGAAACTTTTTTGACCCGTTCGCCAGTTCACTATTGGGGCAGTAGTTTTGTGAAAACATTTCACCGACAGAGGAAAAAACGAGAAAGCTCTCTCGCAGCCTCTGATGTGTTTGTCCCAGTGTTGGGAGGTACTTTAAGTACATTGTACTTAAAGTACTACTTTGAGCAGGTTTAGAAAACTTGCACTTTACTTGAAGTACTGTACATTCTCTAAGCTACGATATGGTCTGGTTACTTCACTTGAAATAATTTATTCCTGAATTAGCGTTCGAACAAGGTAGTACGACCCTGATGACTTCCAGGGAAGGTATTCCAGCACTCAGCGACTAATGTACCTTGGCTATTGCGAAATTAGTATCTTCAGAACGTGTAGTGGCATTTGTCAAGAAATAATTGCCTTAGTAAGTCTGACTTCAGGTAAACAATTTGTTAGCTTGAAAGTCGAACAACTAACTTCAAAGTGCATTCCCTAAGTTGTGTACTGTGATCCAATATTCGCCGCCATTGTCAGAAAATGACTGATGTTAGTTGATTAGGCATACACGGCTGTTACTGAACCAATAACAGACTATGTAGTTCATTGACTTATCTAATTATTACCATTATCTGAATGATGATGTGCCACCGATTGCCCCTCGGAGAAATAACACCAGTTAGAAAAAAGAAACATATGTACAAGGGAATGAAAGGGAGTCATGAAAGATTGTGTTTAATTAAACGTAGTTTACTTTGAAAGTACATAGTATTACTATTTATAGTTCATTTATCTTGAAAGTGCATAGTATTTAGAGTACTTTACTTGAAGTACATTGCGCCCACTGCACTTACTAGTTTACTTGAGGTATATAACCTCTCATTTACTTTGTGCTTTACTTTGAGTATTTTTTAGATATACTTTACCCAACACCAGTTTGTCCCTAGTATTCCTTCATCCGTCTGTCGACGTCAGTTCGTGCATGCCAGCAGGACTTGAGAGTTACAAAAGAAGCGCGGGTTGTTAATGGCTTCCAGCCTAAAAATAGAAGACGATCACAATTTCAGGCCCGCCTCCGATCTAACTTCGCCGCTGCGCTCGGTTCGTAGCAAATTATCAACTTTTTTTTCCTGTCGGTAAACAAACTACGTTCGGTTTGCTTCTTTACTTTTTGTCTGTGTTTTTGCTTCTTAGAAGCAAACCACAGACAAACCGAAGTCAAACCGCGTTCTTCGTTCGCGATAGCAGACGAACCGTCTACGAACGACTATATGTTAGCTCAACTCAATAGAGGAACATTACCAAAGACATTTAAAAAACCCTGGTCCCGGCATAATGTAATGCTCAGCGGTGCCGGAAGAACTCAGTCTCGTGAAACAGGGTTTACATAAATGTAGCTTCTTCGTGAATTAAATATATAATTCATACACGTATGCAAACACATTTTTTTTAGAACATGCAGAATTACTGGAAATGTGTTTGTATGATAGCCGAGAAAAAAGGCCAAATGGCCCCCAGTTGCTTGTATGAGATGATGTATTGAACTGCCCAAAATATGCACAGCAATATAGTGCCGTAATTTGAAATGTTTATAGTTTTTTCCTGACATTCTTTCTTTATTCCAGCCCTTTGGGTATTCGGAAAATACACCGTTTAGCTTGAATTGCCATTTCCACGTAAACAAGCACTACTGAAGGTCCCCAAAAGCCTTCCTCAGACTCCAAACTACCTACAGCTAGACTCTCTGACAACCGAGGAAAAACAGGCTAGACACTTTCACTTAGATTTGTTGTACATTACTTGAGGGATGATATAAACAAGTCCACAGATACCACCAGTGGAGTTCATTGAACTACTTACTACCCGAACCCAGCAAAGGTCAAATGCGAGCAATGTAAACAGATATAAATAAATAACTGGTACTCTATGCCTGTGTTTTGTCTTTCTTTATTTTGCTCCAGTACTTGGGCTGTCTCACTTGTGGTTTTCACTCCATGGTCCAGACTATATATTTAGCTCGTTGCTCTAGCAGCACGCAGATTTCTGCCTCGGCGTTATTGTATAAAAGCAAAAAATACAAATGAAAAAAAAACACGAAATAGTATGCATAACTTGTCAACTCATTCGGATCATCAGCAGCAGTGATTGGGAGATGTAAATCTATCGTGATGCTCCTGCAACTGTGGCCACATTTCTTAATTTTCCCATACCAGCTGCGATTTATGCGCTGCCTGCGCTGTCAACCATGCCTGAAATATTGGTCGAAGTTTCGCCTGCAGCTACAGGCCATACCTCAGTGAAAACCAAATACGTAAATTTAAAATTCCCACGAAAAACAGGCAAAACGAAAAGTAAATAGAAAGCGGCGAGCTAACGTCGTCACAGCCTCTACAAGGCGAGCAAGGCGAGTCGGGGAAGAATTCTGTGCTCGGCGTGATGTCACCATGTCACCCCGGGTCGTCTTAATCTTTTCGGGAATAATAGGCTTTCGTCTCGCCGCGGGCGACGAGTGAGGCGTGTGGCTGTTATCGGAAGAGATGCGATGCCCGGGCGCTGTGGCCAATGCACGTGGCGGCGGGAGCGTGTCTGGATCTTCGGTTGCTGGGCGTTCGGGGCGATGATGGTTCGTGGTGGACGAAGAGAAGATTTGATGCGGCTATGTAAAGATCTCGATGATGAGCATCAATCCCTTAGTTCTTTCCGTGAGCACCAACCGTGAGTGGCGCCGGTCGGTGATACAGAACCTCTACTTTGTCTCATCCTACGATGGACCAAAGGCCAAAGCCAGGGGCCGCCAGGTCCAATCACGTTTCACGCTAAACTATGACATGCTTATCATTGGCTAGGGGTGGACGAACCATGCTCCGAATCCAGAAACGCTGCGTCATTTCTATAGTTTCGACACTGCAAAGGGCCTGTATTTCGCGTCTTTCTTTGCAATGTAAAATTGCTGAGTCACTCAGGGCTATTCGATTCGAGCCACTGTTCGCACGTCACCATCAGTGATTCGTGACGCGACCACCGACACGTGCATCGAAGCGAAATACCACACAATGTCTAAGTGGCTTGTGATTGGATCTGAGACCCCGTAGCTTTTGCCTTTAGTCCATAGTAGAGTGAGACCAAGTATAGAGTGGGCCGTCGTGAAATGTTGGAGGTGTAGCCCGTGCATCACGTGTTGCAGTTTCTGTGGGACCCGTGCGTGATTTTTCCGTGTGAGCCTAAAGCGTCAGAAAGGCCACAAATAGTCGCCTGCAGTAAAATGCCTGTCGTGCCGAGGCCTCGCGTTGAGTCGGCCGCGTGGAATACTCGCGTAGAGCAGCAGGCGGGTGGGACGTGGCAGCGAGGGGCCGGCGGTGAGGGCTTGCGGTGGTTCGTCAGAGCGGACGTGCTCAAGTAGAACTGTCCGCGGTGAGTTGGACGTTGTGGGTGCCTCGCGGCAAACTTTACGCAGGGGGTGCAGCGTTGAGGTCGTGGCAGCGAGAGGGACGCGGGTAGATTTCGTCCTTTGTCTTGTGTGTCCGCTTGCATCGCGCGATGGGTTCAAGGACGTGGTCACAGGAAAGAAGATGGGGCTCACCGGCGGTGATGGTGACGGAGGCGGTAGGCGCGATGAAGGCGTCGCGAGCCGATGCGCCGAAAGCGAGGGCGGGGCGAAACGGGTGACGCGCCCACAGACAAAATGGCGGCTTGTGTGTCGGGGACAGAGGCGGTGGCAGAGGCCGTTGTTGCGAAGCGCTTGGCGAGCTTCGCGTTTTCGTCGAGCGGTCCCACCACTGCCTTGTCGTGGGCCATGGAGAACGGGAACCGTGTCGATGAAGCTGTTCGGTCGTTGAGTCTTTGTCCTACTGTCGGCGGGCCAGGTAGTGAAAGAAGCCTCCGGGAGACGAGGTAGATGTGCGGGGCCGGGGGTTTCTGTTCGGTGCGCAGATGGGAGAGGGGCGGGATGATGGGCTTGCGTTTAGATGTCGCTTACTCGTCCGGCGTGGCTGAGCTGGGCTTGTTGATGTGTGCGTGGGAAAAACCGGGTCACCACTGTAGCGTGGCGATGGTTTGTTTGTTGACCCTTTCTGCAATCTCCCTGGTGGTCTTGCGCCGAATTCTCTTATGCCCTCGTGCGTAGGGTTACCTCGCGGTGGCGTGAACGGGTGAAATGGCGAGGCAATACGGCAACCAGACGAGAGAGCAGTATCCGCGGTGCGATGGTGAGCCACGAGGTTATTATTCAGTGTTATGCAACCTGGATATTGCTCGGAACTGATGCAAGCATGCGGCAAGTTCCGCCGACCACGCGGCACCTGAATCGGGTGTCGTAATCCGATGTTCTCGGGAGCCGACCGAGTCGAGCGGAGAAATGTTCTCTCGGGAGCCGCTGTATGTTGGTGCGTGCGTGACCACAAGTGACAAACCTGCATTCAAATATTAGTTCCACATCCTAAATGCTGCTCCAGATCAGTAAGAAGTAAGTAGGGCGAATCGAACGTAGAATATAATAAACACCAAATTCACGTTGGCAGAACTACGAATCAAGCGCGAGCAAATCATCTTCGTTCTTGACGATGAAAAAACGCTCAATACTTTTGCCTTACAAACAGCTTTTCCGTTCCAGTGCCAAACATACAAGAAGCCGTTTCTTTTCACCCATTTTTTTGTTTTAAGCCAGTAGTTCCCTGTTATACGTCGTCATGTTTTCGTTGACGCACCTGTTGCTTTCGGCGTTTGTCAGCCTAGCCCTCCTATCCAACCAGGCGTCCCTAGTTGTTTGCGTTACACACTTGACAATAATACCCGGAAATTTTTCAGTCTTTGACGGTGATCTCTGGATAGCTGTGACTCCGGTTTGAGTCAGTTCGGGCACTTCCAACTTTTCTGCTATCTCATTCACTTTAGTTATCAGCTGTTCTCCTTCAGTTTTCTGGATGCCGTGGAATTCTAAGTTCACTTTCTACTTCGCCACTCGATGTCATTAATTTGGAGCTCGAGGTGCTTTAGCTCTGCTCTTCTTCGCTTTGCTCGATTGCTTCGACGCATTTTTTTATCTTTAAGCTCACGTTCCTGCTTTAATCTGCATGACTTACAACGGTGTCGTATATTGATCCGACATTAGCTGAACCGACGTTTCGATACGGACAACCGTGCCCTTCGAGGTTAGTAGATCATCCAGTTTTTCGTTCATGCATGCTAACAGCACAGACATAATCATCCCCGCGTTTTCGTTTGCCACCTTTTAACGTCATTCCGAAAGTTGGACATTTCCAATCTGTACGGTACACCTCTCCTTCCTTTTTAAGCGTGGCTTCGGCCACTTTCACACGAGCCCCATAGTGGTAAGTACACCCACACTCGGCACAAGAAATGAATGGTTCCTCGTTGTTTATCACTACCTGACATTTTTGACACAACGGTTCAGCCATCTAGACATATAATCGCGTGGCAACAACAGACACTGAGTAACAGGCTGTAGTTGTTGTTGGTCCTATTATAGTATTATAGAACAACAGACACTCGTGCGCCTGGTGATAGTTCGGGGAAGAAAATTGGCTTAAAAGGGCGGGAGGAATGAAATGTTTGTCTTTTCAGACTTCGACCCCTGTCAGACGTGCGTCTTGAAGGCCTTCGGAGAAAAGTCCTTTAACTTAAATGCCTTTTAGGCCGTGTCAGACGTGCAAGTCAAATTTAATTGGGGTGAATGAATTTACGATCAACGGAGTTATAGTAACTCCGTTAACTCAACTGCCTACTTTCGTTGGCTGCGATCACGGATGACTTCGAAAATAATAAAAATAAATAGATACTCTTATTGAAGAATCCATCAGGTAAAATGAATTTTAAACAAATTATGAAGCTCTCTGCTTACTTTAGAGCGACGTTAGCGTCCTTTTTTACACACACACACACACACACACACACACACACACACACACATACATACGTACGTATATATATATATATATATATACATACGTACACACACACATACACGTACACACACATACACACACACACACATACATATATATATATATATATATATACATATATATATATATATATATATATATATATATATATATATATATATACACATACACACACACATATATACACACACACACACATATATATATATATATATATATATATATATATATATATATATATATATATATATATATATATACTCGCCGGCACAGCAATCACGTCCTCCTGTGTTCCTTCCTGTTCGTACTCGTCACTGGTCATCACTTCTCATCACTGTGTTCTCCGTTCTCTTTATCTCTTCACTCTTGATCTTGTTTTTGTGGTCTCCGTCCTCCTTCGTTTTTGGTTTCGTTTTATAGCTTAGCTTCAATTTGGCAGTTTCCTTTTGTATTTCGCTTGCAGGGCTAGCATCTGGCGCTCCAAGCGATCGGCTTCACTTTTTTTAGATGACGCGGCAGTTCGGATGGCGACCAAGAAGCTTTGCTGCTGCGCGTGCATACAAAAAAAAAAAAAGAACAGCAACCTGAGTCTCTAGCGGTTCCGGAGGCTCCATTGTTGACACTGCCGGAATCGGTGGGGTAAGCAGAGCAGACCGAGCAGACAAGGAACCGAACAGAGAACAAACTCACAAGCCGAGGAACAATGGAGAGGTTTCGCGCGGGAACATTTTTGTTGCCTTTAGAGCGGCTCGTAGCAGCCCGTACCAAGCAAAGTTGCTTCGCTAGCAAAAACAACACGTGTAATCGTTAAAATAAAATTCATATAAACACAGCCCATAATATTATTGTTTACAAAAAAATATATGGCAATACATCAGCAATTTTGTTTTATCGAGTCCTTTATTTTGTTACATGGGTGACCGTTGTCTCCAACAAATAGAAAACTATACAATTGCAATAAACATCCCCTAGATGGCATTCAAGATGTTCTCCGACATGTCTGACACCCAAAAGCTTGAATGACCTTTGGAAATCTCGAAGGCCTTTGGACTAAATGGCATTTAAGTTGACCATCTGACAGGGGTATTAGGCTAGGTGGCGCAAGCTACCGCCCGTTACAAAGGGTATAGCCATTAACATCCATCCATCCGTCCATCCTTCCATATCGAGGCTAAGTGGGCACTTGGAGAAAAGTTCATGGTTCTCCCATCGTCCAGGGGTCTGCATCGTATAAAAAGACACGGCGCAGACATGGTAACAGAGTCATCCGCGGACATGTCTCAATCATGTTCATAGCATGTTTGCTTCACGCATGTTTGAAACATGTCTGCAGATGGTTTTTCTGTGTCTGAGAGGACCGTCGCACAAGAAAGAAACACGTGCTGCAGACTGTACGATGTACGAGTGACGTAAGAAATGTCGAAAGAGCAGCAGGGAAGGACTGCGAGTCAGTCCCCCGCGTCCGAAGGGCGAATCGCATCGCGAGGGAAGAAGGGAAAGGATGAGTCCGGGAAAGAAGGAAAGAGTCCCGCGAGCGGGCGCATGCGCAGTGGATGGCGAGCCCACGCTCCCGAGGCGCCCGTCCCGAAAGGGAGTCGGACTCCGGGCTCCGGACAGTTGGCCGCGCGCGCGAGCACCGCTCACTCCCCGCGGCTCCGCTCCGCCCCGCCTTTAATCCGGGATTATCGCCTCGCTGAGCGGCCGTCCGATCCGCCAGGTGAAGACGCCCGATAAGCCACCCCCGCTGAGCAGCTTGAGCGTCGCCGTGTTCGCGAACGCCGAGAAGGAGAGGAGAGCAGCGATCAACGGACGGTTCGAGTGGCCACGAAGTAAACCGACAGAAGTACGGTGACACCCCCACCTCCCGCTCGCGTCCCGAAGATGGACGGACGACGTAATCTTCCTCTCTCACCCCGCGACCAGTAACTCTTTCTGTGGTTCGAACAATTTCCCTGCCTGACTCGCCGCCCGACTTGCACGGCACAACTTGCCCCAGAAGAAACTTGCTTGGATAGACCTCGAATATTTCTCAAATTGTTCACTGTGGTGCAAACTCAGTTTTTCTTTTCCACCTTTATATATATTTTTTAATGATTCTATAAGGGTTACGAACGACGACGTTTCGGCTTCTCGCATTCGGCCGAGTGCCCGTCGGGAAACGTGACCGAAGAACCTCGCCGTGCGAAGTCCACGGAACTGAACTGTCGGTGAGTGTTCACTTTCTTTCATTCTACCGGGTATACGCGGTGCTTGTCCCGACCTTCTGCGCGCAAACAATCGCCTTTTCCTTACATTCGCTCACTTTACTGCGAGCTTGCCACTCGCTTATCGAGCTTAGGATCGACGCTTCAAATTAGGAATTTTGATTAAAAATGAACGAGGAACTAAGTGGTTACGAGCCCAAGTTGTCTTCGTTGGTTTCAAACGTTGTTAATAAACGTCGGCAGAAAAAAGAAAAAGAAACGGTTTTTACGTTGGTGTATAAGTGGACCACGGTGCTTACGTCCACTTCTTCGTTAGGTGGATTCGTCTACATTTTGAATCTGTTCCCATCAACAGCCAATTATATCTCGTGCTTTATGGAGTACGACAAAATCAACGGTAGTCAGCTTCCACGCTTGGCATCGGCTTATCACTTCGTAAAAAAAAAAAAAAAAATCAATGACAGCGAAGGTGAGAAACTACCCTGGACATGGAATAACGTAGAAAGTTGACCTAGCTGGTAGTTTGATGACATACCTAAACAGCGCACACGCACAGGCGGTCTATCCATTTTAAAACAAGTTGCCAGCAGGTACGAGGTCCCGGTGGTGTTTTCTGCTCTCTACAAGATAGCCAAGGTCTGTTCTAAAGTGGGTTCTGTTATCGACAATCACTCAACACCAGGGTGCCAGGAGCGTCACAAGAACCAGTTTGTTCCCTGGTCAGAGGGTGTTGTGTACAGGATCCCCTAACGTGTATGGGTTGTTATATTGGACAGACTGGACGACGTCTTAATGACCGACTCCGTGAGCATTTCTATTCACTTCACGCCACCGTGAGAGGCCTCCTACCCTTACACGCCTCACCTGTTAGTGCTCACCAACTTTTTCGGACACAACAATATTAGGACGATATCGAAATCGGCAAACTAGAGAAATTTTAGAAGCCTACCACATCCAAAAATCAGGCCAGCGGCGTGTAAGTCACCCTTCACTATCTTTGAGTGACAAGAAGGTAGACCTCCTAGCCAGTGCATACAAGCGATCTTGGCCGGCCTGTGCTTTACGCAAATGTTTTTTTTTCTTCTTTAGTAATGTATTTTTCTTTTTCTCCTCTTTAATAATGTATCTGTTTTTCTTATTTCTTTTTACCTTGTAGGTGCGTGTGGGATTCATGTCTGAAGCTTCCTCTTTCTGTTTCTTTCACAATACATAAGTTGGGAGTCAGCGCTCTTTCCTGTCTTCTATTTTCTTCCTCCTGTGCCTGTGCGCTGTTTTGGGTATATCTGGACATGGAATGCTAACGCTGCGTATTGGACGAAATTATTTGAACGTATAATACCGCGAAGAGGGCGGTCGGAATTCCAGGTATAGCTTATGAACGCATTAATGATCAAATAAATGAACGAAAGACAGAACAGACCAGAAGCTTCTGCACGCGTACCGTCACACGCTCGTGGACACCGGTCATTGAACTTCCCTCGATCGGTTGGCACATGAGAAGGGGACGCCATCGCGACTCCCTGTTTGTCCAGTCCGAGGAAAACCAAAAGCGCACCCCTTGGTCCAAAAATCGTCCTAAAACTTACCGACCAAGGTAAGACCATAGGAAGCTTTTGTTGGCTGACAAACCTGACGTAAAATTCGATGCAAACTGCTCACACCGGACAAGCTGATTATAGCCACGAACAATTAGCGACCCGGTGTGCTTTCGTCTGGTGTCCGATTGGGGACTTTTAGCAAACCGCTACCGTGTTCAGCGTTTCCACTACCGGAGCCCCGATATGCTTCCACGTGTCTTTCACGTATTCGAACCATTATGTCCGAGTCCCACTAGAGCGACCAACACAAGCAGCCGACACCGACAAGCTTAAAATTACGGGCAGCGTGCACGCAAGGGTATCTTAGGCAGGCTTGCAATCACTCGTGCTTTCTTCACAAACGCCGGGAGGCTGCAAGCCTGCCAAAGGTACCATTGCGCGCGTGCTGCATGCGGCTTGTCGGTGTCGGTTGTTTCTGTTTGTCGCTCTAGTGGGACTCGGGCATTAAAGAAAGCTTTAAAGGGACAACCATTTGAATCTGATGCGGACGACATGGCAACGGTGACCAAATGGTTCAAGGAGCAACATACAGTCTTCTTTGCGGACGGCGTCCGCCGCCTCTCCAAGCAGTGGGACGCGTGTCTGAATGCGTGCGGCGACATCTTCTAAATAATCTTGGTGTATATATTCTTGCTTCCTTAGATATAACGTTGTTTAATTCTGCACCACCTGCTGATGTACAGACGCCGGCGGCATAAAAAAAGAAAACCAGATGAGCGCGTGACTTAGGAGGAAGCTTAACCATTATCGAGGCTTCAGGGGCAGTTCAATTTTTGTCGTTACTTCCCACTTGAACATCTGTCGTTGAGTGAATGCCGATTTCAGCGCCGAATGTAGAGGCGTTTCCGCAACAAAGAGGCGAAATCAAGCGTCGCCGAAACCACCGGTTCGGCAGGTTGAGCGACCAGTTTTCGGGCGTTTGATAATAAGTTTGAGGGATGAGTGACGATACCCGGATTTGATTTTTATTTCACCGAGCGCTACTACTATCGGTGTTGACTCGGCAATCGTTTGCCCGACTAGGTTTGGAGTAAAGACAGGAATCGAACCGCCGCTGAAATGCCGTCCGTTCACACATTATACCGCGTTCACACCTGCCCCTATTCCCGCGTGATCACGTGACAAAAGGTAGGCGCAAGACTTGTCCAACGAGTGCATATAGCTTCCACCAGACTTTTAGCTTAGCGATGAACGGAGTTTAGCCTCGATTTCTTCCGCACGGGGAGGACTTTGGAGTGCAGTCGCTCGCCTGGTCTTTTTCGGCCGCGACTGCACCTTTTTGTTGCTCGTATAATGAAGTCACAAGAACGGGCTTTATTGGATCACGCTTCGTAGCATACCAATAGGCTTATAGAAAGTAAAATAAAAGTGGCGTTCCGGCAGAGGTTTTTTAGCTAAATGGCGTCGAAAGCTGCCGACGCAGATTATACGCTGGCCCCTTGTGCGCAGGAGCGCGTGATAAGTGAATTCGTCTGTGACAGTTAAAAACGATTCGATGTTTCCACGAGAAAGTAAATTGAGTTTGTGGAGCTTTTGTCTAAATATAAACGCATTATTATTTTTATTAATCGGGACTAAGTTGAACCGGAGCTATCTTCAATTTTGTCTTTTTTTCAGCTATACGTTTGCTCGCATTATTTCTGTTCGGAATACTTTCCCGTGCGGGTCACCATCACTAAATCGCCGTTTTTTTCCTCGCGCTTCTCAAATGATGGCGCCCCGATGGCCCACACGTAATAACTATTTTTTTTCTTTTGTTTCATTTGAATGCGCGAAGTTTAAGAAATAAACACGAAGGTGTCTGACACGTTATTAGATCAGTTAAACCATAATTTTGATATTTTTAGCTTTTATTGAAACTTGGTTTTCTATCGACTAGGATGTCGTAAACTTCGCGGGAATGCACATCAATATCCCCAGACAATATAAAAGGAGGAGGTGTGGCACTGTATGTAAAGGAACACCTAGATGTGCGTGTCATATCAGAATTCTCTATAATTAATCCGCATTATGAGTTTCTCCTGGTATAAAGTGTGCAGGCACCATACTTGTCGTTGTGTATAGACCTCCTTTGGGTACTAGTAGCCACGTTTTTAGAATTCATCGAAAATGTGCTTGAATGGTGCGCGCAAATCGGTAAACGTGCAATTGTTTTTTGGTGACTTTAATGCAGGTGTATTATCCACAAATCCAGCCAAGCAAAAGCTTCTTGATGTTTTCTTTTGGTCGGAAAAATGTAATTCATACGGATGTCTAGTTGGGCTAGTTGGCACGCCGCGTCCTGTACAATTCTCCCTTCGTTTTCATCAGTGTCTTCTTTTTCTTCTTTGGCGTGTCACATTATGCTGTAATTTATGTCTCGACCAGGGTGACGGAAATGTCTCAGACCGTGCTTGACTTGTGCTTTACGAACTATCAAGTGAACGAGGTAGAGGCGGGTGTTCTGCTATCGGATCTTAGTGACCATTTACCCGTTTTTATTAATTTTTTTTACACCTTATTCAACTCAACGTTAAGAACCCACAAGCCATGCACCCATTATGTATCGGGTCATTAATGATGATAAAATTATGTTGTTTCAAAGTTTAGTCGAGGCGGAAAACTGGAGGTTCGTTGTTCAGTTGGATGATCCCATTGCAGCATACGACCTCTTTTCAACGAGAATTAAGGAACTTTATGATCAAACGTTTCCAATGGTGTCATTTAAAAATAACAAGAAAGCAAGAAAACCTTGTATCAATGCCGCACTTCTTAAGAGAATAAAACAACGAGATAAGCTCTTCGCCCTTTTTATAAGAAACAAAACATCCGGATTATGTAGCTGAATTTAAAAAAGAGCAGAAGTAAACAAGGCGCTGATATTAAACGAGCACGAAGTGTGTATCATGAAAATAAGTTCGCACGTATTTATAATAACCCGAGGAAAGTGTGGAAAAATGTAAATAACTTACTTTATAAAAACGAAGGAAAGGTATTTGTGAGCTTATATTTGAAGGCATGTCCTGTACGGGGGCTAAGCTTGCTGATAAATTGAACGCCCACCTTTTGATGTCCTGTGCTTCCACTGGCAATGTCATTAGTAGTTAGGATTACGAATCTTACATCACACCGGGTATTGAGAGTTCAATATTTTTGTTTCCTCTTGCTGAAACCGAAATGTACAGTAGCCTAATACACAAACTTAAGAATAACAGTGCTTGCGGCGAAGATGGTATACAATTCCAGCCAATAAAGTCAGTTGCTCACTTACTTAGTGGGCCAATCTCACATATATGTAACCTAGTTCCGAGTACCGGTATATTTTCTTAAAAATTAAAAATAGCAAGTGTGTCGGTGATTCCCAAAGGAGGTGATAAAAATGACCTAAATAACTACAGACCAATCTCTTTTTTCCTAATTTTTTCCAAACTCACAGAAGGAGCTATTAATGCGCGACTAATATTTTTTTCTAAACAAAATAATGCTATAGCGGAGCAACAGTACGGCTTTCAGAAGCAAAAATTGTCTGAATTGGCGCTGCTGAGCATCAAAAATAAAATAACTGATAACTTTGAGCAGAAGTTATATACAGTAAGACGTATTTCTTGACTTCAAAAAAGCAAAAAAAAAAGTCCATATAGGAATTAGGGAAATTTCACTTAGTTTAATAAAAAGCTATTTATCAAATCGTTCACAATACACAGACATTAATCACGCGAGGTCAAATATGGGTCAAATAAAATAAAGTGTCCCGCAAGGGTCCATTCTCGGCCCGCTCTTCATTTTAATTTACACAAATGACTATATAAGAGTACCTCGAACCCCAGATATAATTTTATATGCTGATGACACAAACATTTTTTTTTCTGGCACACGCCTAGAAGTTCTTGAGCGCGAAACCACCGCATGGCTTGAAAATTTATCATGGTGGCTTAATGTAAACAAAATTCAATTAAACACGAAAAAAACAAACAGCGTATATTATATTTCGATCACGGAATAAATGTATTCAGCCGGCAAATTCAAACTAAATTTCAAAGCGAAATCATCCAACGTGTTATTTAACATATGTTCCTAGGTTTTCTCTTTTATGAAACTCTAAATTGGTCTTTCCATGTGCAGAGAGCAAGAACGGATATCTCACGATCTATCGGGATTATCTATAGACATAAAACTTTACTGCCTTACTGGGTAAAAAAAGACAGCTATATTATACCTCAGTTCATTTACGTCTTCACTACTGTCTTATTGTACGGGGGACCACAATAAAAACAAGTATGGAAACCCTGCACATACTCCAGAGAAAGGCCTTGCGCTTAGTCGAAAATGCCCCGTACCGGAGTCACTCTGCTCCGGTCTTTAGAAATCACAGAATGTTAACTATTCAAAATGTTATAAAGAAGAATTTATCTTCATTAATTTATAATCAAATCAAATTAGAACCAACTGCCTTTTTCAGTATCTTTGGAAAGATCATCCATTGAGTTTTCGGCACACGAGCTACCACAGGAAGCAAAAATATACGCACAAACTATGGCCCACAAAAATTAGATTATCAAACACCCGTACTTCTAAATGACCACCCTGATCTCATGACCATTATTCAGGGAGATATGTCTGTGTAAGCTTTAAGGAAAGACATAAATTTGTATCTATTGTCACTTCAAAAGTAACAACTGTTATTTTTGTTTCCTTTTTTCTTTCATGCGCGGGTGTTTTTTTTTTTTGTTGTGCAGCATTTATGGCTGCCTGGATGGCTGGCTGGCTCTACTGTGTTATTGCGTGTGGTCCCATTGTTTACCGCGTTTGTGCAGGCTCAAAAATATGTACGTGAAGATAACATAATAAGGCAGGCGAGCTGGCTAAAGTTAAACATTTCTAAAACCCAAGACGGAGGCTTCAAGAGGGGACAAACACAAGATGTCTCTATTGAGACGTCTTGTGTTTGTCCGCTCTTTGTAGCCTCCGTCTTGGGTTTTAGAAATGTTTAATGTGCGTCGTTTTTTTTTCTTACTTTTTGTCACGGCGTGGGGGACACTCTGGATTTATTTCCTTGTTTTTTTGTATACATTGTTTTTGACTGCTTATGGGTTATTACGTTTTATTTGTCATGATCTAGTAGTTTTCGTCCTCCGTCAGACATACTTTTCGTATGGGCATGCTGGATGGCCTGGCCGTGAAGGAAAGAAATGGGGGGGGGGGGGGGGGGGGCTGTCAGCTTGTCAGGCTTGTCGGTGTCTTTTGTGACGGCCCTCCAGACAACTGTTTTCCTAGACAATTGTCTTAATAAGCTTTGACTTTGACATCCATGTGCTGGACATCTTGGCCAAAAAGATGCGGCGCGCCGCAAAAAAACAAAAAAAAACACAATTTATTTTTTTTGTTTTGTTAAAGAGTGCTCGATGAGATGACTTGATTGCTTGATAGAAAAACTAATGAATCGTTACTTGAAAAAAGTAACCGCCACTTCTTCGATTACTTCAGATTCTTAAAAACCGCATATTTTTCAGTATTTCTTTCTATAACGGAACTTTCGTATTGCTCATTATTGAATTAGAACCAGTGGATTACAAACTACTCATATTCTAAATCCACCACATTTGGTAGACCGTCCCGCTGTCGAAGATTTGGTTCGATGATTTCTGGGTAGGGAGGTTGTGCAAACAATGGCGCGCCATTATGGAGGGGAGGAGGAAGATAGTAACAGTTAAAAGTAACTCCATCACTTTCAGAAGTAGTCAGATTGCTCTCGTGATGACTACGCAATAAAGGTAGTCAAATGATTACAGATGACTCCAAAAAACCTTCAGCCTTTCCGCTCTGGGGAAGAAGGAGGACCAGCGAAGCTATACTATGGTGGGAATGAAGCAATTGCCGGCTGCAAGTTGGCAAGCCAGAGGCGGAAAGGCTGGAAAGGTTGCCGCCGTCGCTAATAGATGGCGGTAGCTGTCCAGAGTTTTGTGTCGAGATTTGTTTGCCCACGGACACGATACTGGGGAAACTAGCCCTTAACAGCTCCACCGTAAAATAATCGAGAACAGGTAATTACTTGTATACTGAGTCCCGCGCAAGCCTGCCTACAACGATAAAGAAGGCATATTTGCCTAGACCATAAACTCGCGCCTCGGTTAAAGTTCAAAAGTTGACATGATTGGCACGGCAGACCATGGACGAAGGGAAACCGGCTCACTCGCGAGTTTTTGAACTGATATTTACTAGGATGTTTTCCCGGACAGTTTTTGCATCTCCGCCAAACCGTCCGCATTCCCTTATTAAAAGGTTGGTCAACCCATCTATCCTGGAGTACTGCACTGCGGCGTTGCCGATACTATTCGCCCTTTTTTTTGTATGGCAACAAACTCAGTGGCGCCATCTATTGGGTAGCCCCGGCATACTTCCGGTAACGTATATTTCCCAACTTTTTAATCGTCATTCTTTTATCGTAAGAGTGAATTAAGTCTGACAGTGCTATAAGTGGCCATTTCCAGAAGATGGCGCGTATATTTGATTTCGCAAATACTGCGAAACCCGCCGTCTAGTTCAGAACCGGAAGTGGTTGGGGGCTGTTTGCACACTGGCGCCCCCTCGTTTCAACTCACGCAAGAAAGAGCGAATAGGAGTGCCACCGCCGATTCTACACAAATATACGCGCTTTCACCCCAAGAAAAAAGCAAGTTTTGCGGATTGTTAATACGCGGCGCGAAGTAGTTCTTACGAGATTTGGTTGTTGGAGAAAAGAAGCGATGCTTTTGGCGTTTGGAACGTGTTCGTCTTGATAAGATAACATATATATCATCTAAAATTCACCTAAATATATCCCAATCATCCACATAAAGGGGAAATTAGTAATGCTCCGCGAGGGGCCGGACTTGTTTTACTACGGTTCTTTAGAAGAGAACATATTCGCGCGTACTTTTTTGCTTCAATATTCTCGTTCTATTTTATATAAAACCTTCAAAATAAAAAATAATTAAAAATTTTCTGCAGATGCGGACCGCCCAGAAGTCTTTGTGTAGAGTATGTTAGCAACGACTGCGTGCGATCCGACCACCGCGGCACGCGTCGATGTCATAGGCCGTTCTCCGGACTGCGCAGGCCTCTTGTGGCAGAGCGTCGGCAAAAAATGTACAAAAAAGAAAAGTGGGGGTTTTATGAACATAAGGTAAGTGAAAGGAAGCCCCGAACGTTTTGTTACTCTACTCACTGACAGACGAAGTAAAGCAGTGCGTAGCGAGTCCTGAACGCGCAAAGCTCCAGCGTTGTTGTCGCACGTGCAGAAAGACTAAACTTCCCTCGATGCTGCATGCATTGCGCCGGCGGCGGCGTAGCCAAACAGGCTGGTGAGATCGGTTTATGAAATTACATTACATATTTTTGCCGCGCAAAATGTAACGTGGAAATTAGAAAATTACGAGCGATTCGTTACTTGAACCAAATTACTTCCCGTGTCTGCCTGGGACAACGACGTTGGCGCAACAATGGGGGCACGGTGCCCCGCCACTTCCAATTTGTCGAGAAACGTTCGTGGGCTCGGGGCTTTTGATACGAAAATTCGGTCGCGTTCCAGAAATTAACGGTCGACCATGACAGGGCTTCGAACGAGAGGCGACGTGGGTGTCGACGCTCCAGCCGTCCGAGGACGGGCACGTACAAAAGCCTCCCGAACCGTCGAGTTTTAATACGCTGAATTCCGGGAGAAATGCTCGTCTCCCAGCTCCGCAAGGGACGCTTAGTCGTGACAGGTCAAGAAGGAAGTGGAAGCTCCTCCCACCTCTTTCCACTTTAGGAGAGCGAACGCTGGAGAGGAGGTCGACCTCCTCTCCAGCCTTCGCTCCGCTGAAGTGGAAAGAGGTGGAAGGAGCTTTCACTTCCTTCTTGACATGCCATCGACATGGGGAACAGGGCCGTCCTCGCTACTGCGGATGTCGTACGGGACTTGCACACGCGCTCTCGGCGAACTCCCTGTTTGGGACGCCCGAATGACGTGCCAGCGGGTCACCCGATGCGTGTAACCAGCCAAAATCCCTTCGATCTACCAAAACTCTTCAAGTTGCACGTACTAGTTGTTGCAGCCGACCACGCAGCAATTGTTGTGGCTTTTCTTGGTGCGGAATAGCCATCTCAGAAATTACAGCGCTAAAACCCGCTCCTGCCGCTACAACGCACAGCCAACGCAGCGACTGGCGGATGCTTCCCGATGAAACGGACCCGTTTGCCGCTAGGGGTACCCTGGTCGGAACTTGAATTAGGTCCGCCCAGTCCTATACGCCGTATTCAACCGGGGGTTACATGCAGCTCGTGCCTCGTGCATTGGTGAAGTTTAGAGCGCAGCTCATAGGCGCCCGTTTCCGGCTTGAGCGGCGTCGCCGTTGCCGTCCGCGTAACCGCGCGGTGCACTATGGGTAAATTTTCCCCGCTGAATTTAGCTTTAAAATTTCCCCGCTAGATTTAGCGGAAAATTTTCCTCGCTAAATTTGGCGGGGAAATTCTTTCCGCTAAATTGAGCGGGAAGAACTTCCCCGCCAAAGTTAGCGGAAAATTTTTTCCACTAAATTTAGCGTAAACATTTCCCCTAAATGGGAGGCGAGCAGGAGAGGAGGAGGGGCACAGGCTCCTCTCCGTACCCTCTCCTCCTCATCCTCATGAGCTGCGCTCTAAATCGGCGTTACAGGGGATTGTAGACGTCTTCCATATTTTTTAATTATTAGCGCGTACTTGTACAAAACGAAGATAGCACTCTTGATTAGTCAAGGTGCTTTAATCCATTTTTTTGATAGAACTCCGGAACTATTGCTTACACGCAAGATATATAATTCGCGAAATAAATGCCGCACCTCCAACAAGTATTTAAGTTATCGCACCTCGTTGCAATTTGAGTAACTTAATACGTTTCGAATTACAAAATAATTTACGTAGCTGCACATCTAACTGAGTTAAACTTTTCGTGTAACTTGTTCACAGTTGTTTTTCTATACTCCATGTTCTCAGGGACATGCAGTAGGTGTTCACGAGGAAATTTCATATTGCTCGGCAACGCTGAATAGAGTCTGAGGTTGGCAGCCCCTTGAGTTGGCTTGGCGTTCCATAGGACTACAGCTTGTGGACAGTGAGTTACTTAATTTTTATTAGCGAAATTGAAGCTTTTACTGATTAAGGGTTAACAGATTTTGAGCATACACAAGTGTAGAAATTTTTCGTGAACTGCCTCTTTTTATTATTGCGTATTACAGTTGAATCGAGCCTACGATACCCCGAAGAACCGGTAGAGTATTTCGCTGAAAATGTTTATTCACATAAATAATTTTTCAGTGGTGCAGTACTTATCGCAGGGTTCAGGATATTTCATATTGTTTCTTTCTGATTACGCGTCGCAACAAACTTAAAACTAAAAAAAAAAAGAAAAAAAATCAGCAGAACCCATC
This sequence comes from Ixodes ricinus, assembly GCA_037355805.1. NCBI lineage: Eukaryota > Metazoa > Arthropoda > Arachnida > Ixodida > Ixodidae > Ixodes > Ixodes ricinus. The sequence continues at coordinate 4,648 of JAZHYW010028812.1, read as the reverse complement.
CTTTGGGAATGATTATCTACGTTAATGCGAATAGCATCAAACGGTGCGGAGTTATGCGCGTTCGTCAGGTGGCCGGCACACTCTAGATACGCCAGCCCACTCTTGAGGCGATTCTAAATTTGTTGACACTTTCACAGCCCTGCGCACGATCTCCGCAGCCCAGCACGTGCGTTTGTGTCACTTAGGAAGGCGAGCAAAGCACGCGCCATACGCACAAACACTCAAAATGGTACCGACCAGACTTTCTGGCGTCTCAGCTAGTCTCAACCAACGGTACTCTAAACGGTTGTTTATATCTTTACCATAGGACGCGCTTACAGCGCTGTCACAGCTACCGGTGCGCGCGCGTTCCATGCACGAGGGCTCATTCCGCTCTCGTGAGGCTGAGCACGGCCGCTACATCACCCTCTCCCGAGCGCGGGAGAGGGTGAGCTAGCGGCCGTGCTCAGCCTCACGAGAGCGGAATGAGCCCTCGTGCATGGAACGCGCGCGCACCGGTAGCTGTGACAGCGCTGTAAAGCGCGTCCTATGGTAAAGATATAAACAACCGTTTAGAGTGCGTTGAATGACTGCCTTCATAGCTGGAGAGGAAGAAGAAGTGATTGTAAGTAGAAGCCCTTTTCTTCCTGTGTGCGATTTATTTCAATAACAGGGGCCCGGGGCTCTCCCGGGTTACCCTGTTCGCCTAAACGGCACTGTAAGGTGGCCGAGTCGCCTACGAGTGGAAAGATGAGCTCCATCGGGAGCAGTACGACGGCATTTGATGGCCGGGTTTACAAGACGACATCGGAATCTTCCGACTACAAGGTTATACTTCCAAGACTACCGCAAGGTATGCTCGTCACCAACTCACTATTTTTACATGCTGACATCACCGGAAGGCCGTACAAGGCAAGCGACTTTAAGGACGCAATATTTTCTATCGTTGATCGGAAGGACGTCCTGGGCTTAGGCCAGTATCAAATGAGCCACGTATGGATGGTGACCTTCGGAAATGCTGCAGCAAAGCTCAAGATCAAAGCTTGCGAAGAGTTCATTATCAAAGGAAAAAAGTGCATAGTAATCGATCCATGCAAAGAAGAGATCAAGATGAAGCTCTTATGGCTGCCCATTCCTATGCCAGACTCCGAAGTGAGGAAGGTTCTAGAGCCGTTCGGGACAGTCAAGGACATGAGAAGAGAAACGTGGAGATTTTCAGGACTCGAGGATCTCGAAACAACAACCCGAGAAGTGACCCTCGTCCTGAAGCAGGACCTCACGGTGGACAAGATCCCACACCTCTTGAACGTGTACGGGTCCAATACGCTCGTCGTCATCCCTGGAAGACCACCGCTCTGCCTGAGATGCAAAGGAATCGGGCACATCCGCCGGCAATGTTGCACTCCTCGCTGCACGCAGTGCTGGAGATTTGGTCACACAAATGACGAATGTGTAGTGACGTACGCCTCAAAGCTACAGGGGAACGCAACACCGGACGCTGATCATAGCGAACATATCATGGACGTGGAGGAAATGTTCAATGAGGAAGTCGAGCGGACGCAAACGGGCGATGACCCAGCAATCCAGAACAACGACCCTCCTTGCAGCCTCAACGAAAGCCCATTGGAAGAACAAAGGCGCAACGAAAGCACCTCCCCAACACCGCACCCAGAACCAGGAGAAGCTACTGCAAGCAAAGGGAAAGGGCTGAGAAAGCAATCCCTGCAAACCAAGAAGGTGGCCGAGACCAAGAAGGAAGAACATCATTGCAAAAGAGCCAAGGTTGACACCAGCGAGAATTTGACGGGAGAACCGGAAGCCATAAATATACTGCTGGACTCCACCGAGCCGCAAATACGGCTGGAACCCAAAGAGCAGCGGGTGAAACCCAAATTCAAAGACCGAAAAACAACCTCCCCGGCAGCTTCCGAACTCGACCCAAAGCATGCATAGGAATCCCCTCACGACCACCCAGATAAGTCCCTTCACAATTTCCACCATAAATGTGCGAGGGATTAATTCGAGAAAAAAACAATACCAACTTTTTCGTTTTGTACAAAAATATGACAGCGACATTGTGACCCTGCAAGAAACAAAAGTATCCGAACAAAACACCTTATTTTCGGGATGCAGCTTGTGGAAGGATTCCTACGATCTCTTTCACTGCCCTGCTGTTGACTACTCTGCAGGGTGTGCAATTCTATTTAAGAAAGATCTAAAGTACAAAATGTGTAGTATTCTCGAAGGGGCCGACAGTGGTCGTCTAATGGTAGCTAACATTATTTTGCAAGACCAGCCCTGGCGCATAATTGTTGTGTATGCATACAATAACGCAGCGCAAAGGGAAAGCCTTTTCTGTCAAGCTAGAATTCACGCCAACACAAGATTTAACGTGATTCTGCTTGGGGACTTCAATTGTGTAATAAATAAGAAGGATAGAGTTCCATCCCTAACCAGCGCAGATCCAAGCGCTGAAGCCTTAAAAGCATTGGTTCAAGACTGCGACCTGATAGATTCAGCAACAGATCACGCACTATGTTTTACACACTTTCAAGGGTCTTCCCATGCACGTTTAGATAGGATATATATATCTGGGTCAGTTCATACTGCACTAAGTAACTACAATGTGATCCCGGCATTCTTTTCTGATCACTGCATGGTGCAAGTGCGTGTAGGTATAAAAACACCCCAGAGAAATAGAAAACAACCGTCTTGGTCTCTTTGGAAGCTCAACGAAAGGCTCCTTGAAAATGACGACTTTATAAAAGGTGTAGAATCAGCACTAGAGATACTTGAATGCACCAAAGAAGGCTGGTGTCAAAAATGGGAATCTTTTAAATTAGAGATAAGAAAAATTGCAATAGAAATATCATCAATTGTTGCTTATCATGAAAAAATAAGAGAAAGGCGTCTGAACAATGACATCCTTTACCTGTACGGTTTGGAGTGCCAGGAGCCCGGAAAATACAAGGATGAAATAAAGAATATAAAAACACAAATTAAAGAACACGATAAAATACGATATGAAGGCGCTGGTGTAAGAACGCGTACTTTGCAATTAATAGAAGGAGAACAACCAACAAAAAGATTCCTTAACGAGGAGAGAGAATATATCAAGAAGAAACGGGTAATGACATTAAGCGAAAATGGTCGCGTACTGAACGATGAAAAGGAAATAGAAGACGCCTTTGTTTCGCACTACGAAAATTTATTTGCTGCAAGACCACATTCTGTACCAACCCAAATGAAGGACTTCCTCTTATTAGAGCTACCAAAACTTGAACCAGATATGACTAAGATCCTAAATACTCCTATTGACGTGGCTGAAGTCGAACTGAATATAAAAGAAATGAAGTCTGGAAAGGCCCCAGGACCAGACGGTTTACCAGCCAGTTTTTACAAAAAATGGAGCAAGAAACTATCACCCATACTCTTAAACGTTTTTGAGGAATCATACCGACGCGAATACTTACCTCCATCGTTTCGGAAGGCACACACGGTACTGATTCCGAAGTCTAGAGATCTGGACAAGAGTCAACGAGTGGACGGTTATCGACCAATAAGCTTACTAAACGGCGACTATAAAATTTTTGCAAGGGTACTCGCCGGACGTTTACAAAGCGTGATAACGTTTTTGGTTGGAGACCATCAGACGTGTTCCATCAAAGGGCGGAATATACAAACGAACATCCACATCGTCCGGTCCATAATAGAGATATGCCAACGAACACAAGAATCAGTGGTTATTCTACAACTTGATCTGGCTAAGGCCTTCGATCAAGTTCAACACTCCTTTCTTTTCGATGTACTCGCACATATGCAAGTAGGAGAAAACGTCATGCGTGGAATCAAACTTTGTTATACTGGAATCTCAACGAAATTGATTGTTAACGGAGCTCTTACAAAATCCATACAAGTACAACGCTCGGTTAGACAAGGATGTCCTATGTCACCACTTCTTTTTGACCTCTATCTTGAGCCCCTCTGCAGATACATCATAAACGATAGCAAGGTTCAAGGTTTTCGCCTTCACAGCTGCGAAATCAAGCTTCTTGCCTACGCTGACGACCTTGTGCTGGTGTGTTCCAACAAGCCCAGCATAAAAAACGCGATGCTATGCGTTTCTAACTACTGTGCCGTGTCTGGTGCGTCAGTAAACAAGGACAAAAGTTGTGGCTCGTGGTGCGGGGAGTGGGGATCGACACCATCTACATTTGAGGACATACAATGGTCCACAGCGAAGCCCAAGCTCTTAGGAGTCCCGTTAAGCGCAATGGACAATCCCAAGCCTATGTGGGACACAGTAACAAAAAACGTTAAGACAGCTGCCAATATATGGAGTTTAAGATATCTATCTACTTTTGGAAGAGTTGCTGTATGCAATATTTTCCTCTTGTCAAAGCTAATGTATCTTCTGCAGGTTATACATTGCTCAAGGACGACGGTCAATCTGTTAAACAGAATATTGGCTACGTTTATTTGGAGGTCACCATACGAGCCAATGAGGAGATCAAACTTGTTTCGAAGAATTCACGATGGAGGACTTGGTTTAGGTCATATTTTTGTTAGGCAACTAATTGCCAGATGGAAATTTTTTTCACAGGAACAGCATCCTTTTTTAGAATTGTGCAAGCATTTTTTCTTAGCAAAATATATGGCAACACCAGGT
>JAZHYW010028811.1:0-37544 GCA_037355805.1 Ixodes ricinus | reverse complement strand
TGATGCTGGCAGCTTTTTTCTCTCTTTCTTAAGTTGAAATGTTAATTTTTTTTTTTCTTTTTTACAATTAACGCCCTTATAATGAGGCGTTCAATTTGTGGTCCACACCTTAGAAAGCTACAATCGTTAGTTTTGAAAGACCACAAGATCTTATTGACGTTATGTATTTTATTGCGCGAATAGAAAATAAGTTGACAAAAGTAAAACTACTTTTACAGAATCAACAAGACTGGCACTCTTGAGTAACTGACGATCGATGCTACAAGTACCCATTGGAATGTAAAAGCTTGGCACATTCGCTGACCTTACGCTGAGCAGATAGTAAAGAGCCCATAATACTCTGGGTACCAGCCAGAGCACCGCGTTAAAGAAAGATAGTTTACACTCTCACATACGGTATAAACAATCTCTTAGCAGAGGACGTGACACCAGCTGCTTGGAGTGCTAGCGATGTCGAGGCACTTTAAGACGTGCGCCGATGGATATCAGAACATACAGTAAGTAAGCACGTGTCAAAGATACAACACAACTAAGTTCTCATTAAAACAACCTTTACGATTCAGCTTCAGGGAAGCTGTCTGCTTTTTTCTTCGAGAGCCTTCCAAAGACTCTAAAGGATAGTAAAAGATAGCAATACTAATGAGTTTACAAAAACGCTGAGCAACCTTAACAAAAAACTGCAAAAGGTTGTGTTGAATAGTTTATCGCAATGCATTGAATCTATGTACACCAGAAGCAGAATATCTCATGTAGTACTATGTCACATAGATGCTCGCGCGCGCGAATCCTCCGATACCTTATAGGTGCACCTCTGGGGAGGTAAGCCGAGATCGCCCAAATATTGCGATAACTCACTCTGCGGGCTCTAAGCATCCTAGAAATTCATAAATCATAACAATGCACGGCCAATTTTCCTATTAAAAAAGCAATCAAAGTATCGAAATTATCTCCGGCGATGGGAGGAGCATTGTGCCGGCAGCCAGGACGGCATGTGACCAATGAAAACGCGACATTTCGTTGAGATTGCAAACGCTGTTATTACAAAATGTGTATGCTTTTGTAGATGATAGAAGCAAGTAAGAGTAATCGAAAAATGTTAATTTTTCGCGGAGAGGGAACATAATACTGCAATAATCGTCTCAAAAACAACAAACTATTGTTGTTGTTTTCTTCTGCGGGAGTGATGTGTCCGGTTGTCAGCTCTCGAGCTCTCGAGCGCGCGCTCGCTGGGTTGAATCGTAGTCCGGGCTGTATGGGCAACGATCCGCGCGCATTCGAGATATCACTCCGCGGTTCCTCCGGTCGGAGGCGCGAGGATCCTTCGCTCGCTATTGACTGACAGTGGTCCTGGTTAGGGAACATGCTCCTCCCATCGCCAGAGATAAAATCGGTGTGTTGCAATCTTCGATTGCTTTTTACAGCGAAGCTGTTTGTGGCTCGGGTTCCGTGGATTTTTCGTGTGCGTGACCAAAAACTCTACTCTCACACCGCCGGATGGGCCGCACGTGCACGCCTTCCCCGTATGAAAGATTCGGAGTAAATGACCAAAATAAAGGGTTGACGAACGCGCGTGCAAGATGCCATTTGCTTTAGGCTTTTGCTTTAGAACAGTTACTGCTGCAGACGCCGGCACGTGCGGCGCGTGGAACACCATCCGCCGCATTCTCCTCGATGCTTGCAGTAATTTAGCAATATGTTTATATCACTTCTCTCGTCGTAATGGGGAGGCCGCGTATAGTCCGGACTCCCGAAGAGCTAGCGCGCCTACGAAGAGCAACAGCGGGAACGGCACCGAGAATGTCAGCGGCGACTGCGGGCAGCAAACACCGCCGATGAAGATCGTGAACAAAACGCCAAGCGCATGCTGCAAATCAAACAAGACGACAAACGTCGCGGGCGGAGAACGTATCAAAAAGACGCAGGTACCATGCTGCTAAATTGGGCAACTTTAATGGAGCACACTCTAAATTCTGTGTCACGTCCGTGTCGTGTTCTAAGCGGCTTCGCTGGTCATCCACCTTCACAGAGTGCAATGGCTCATGTTTTTTTATTAGAGAAATCGGCCGCGTATTGTCATGATTTAGATATTTCTAGGCTGCTCAGAGATTGCAGAGTGAGTTATCGCCATACTTAGGCGATCTCAGAAACCTCCTCAGGGCACCTTTAATTTGGTTAAACTTTCAGAGCCATGCGTCACATAATTGCTGCCCAACTTAGATGTGTTTTTTTTTAAGTCCTGCTCTTTCTTGTTTTTTTATGTTTCTTTTTTCCTCCTCGGTGCTGTGCCAGCTAGTCCTCAAGGTTGCCACTTCAGTGCTTCGTCTTTATTCCCGGGGATACTAAGAACAAATTGGCGTCCCCCACTTTGCATTCTTAATGGGAACAAATGAGAGCCGTGACCCGTGAGAACACACACAATAATAAAAAAAACATACACCCAAAGAAACATGTATAAAATAATTCACAGACAATGCAGGTGCATGAAACCGACACAAGGTCCAAAAAAAAACTCGAACTATAAGGTTTTGGCTCGAGGCTGAAGGCTAAAAAGAAAAAAAAGCTATAAAGAAACAAAGCTGCGAGTCAAGCAGTACTTTGATTATTTGTGAAGTCTCAAAACCCAGCGCAAAACGTTTTTGCTACACACAAAGGAAAAAAAATATCTCGAGATTGCACTCGAGCGCGGACGAAAATGGCGAACAAAATTAGTAAAAAATAACAATACAAATTTGAGAGACGATGAGTAAGAGTCAAGTAATGTCTGAATGAGGAAGTAGATATAGGAGAGTAAGTACAGCAACCAATCATCAATGTAAGTACAAAACTACAATAGAGGCCGTTCTAAGAATTCCAAACTTTTTTTCAAAGAAGTCTATGAAACATTATCTTCTGAAATTGAGAAGGTTCAACATACAAACACAAATTTTCTAACATTTGTCTTATAAAAAAGTGTATAACTAATAACGGAAACGCACTACTTTGATTGCGACGGTAAAGTAAAAATAATTCCTTAACCTTTTTGAAGAAATCGAAAACAAATTTCAACGACCTCTACTTTTTGTTTGCTTTTTCTGAGGTGCCAAGGATGCCTACAAATATTTGTATAAACATACTTTTGAGCACTTTTATCTGTATAAACACTGTTTGAGCAACATTCCATATGAATAGAAGTTGGAATTCAGCGTAATTAGTTCAAGATGAAGCGTTCTCAGAAGTCCCTGGGTGGTTTTATTTAAGGTAAAAAGCTCCTTATGAGAGAGTACTCTTATGCTCGCCAAGTGTTTAGCACGCTGAACTGCAATACTCACAAAAGGAATACAAGGGATAGAAAGTAAGAGCAAGAGAAATACAGAGAAGGATAGAGCGAAGCTATAGGAAGGTCGAAGAAGTTGTCTTACCAAGCTAACCTCCGGAACGTACAGACCGCATTAGAGGTGCTCCAGGAAATATCTGAAAACACACAGTAGGAACAAACAGCGTATTGGACCAGGGACAAAGAGAGAAGACGAACTAGTCACAGCGCCACTCTGATGTGTTCGTCTTCTCATATCTTTGTAATTCTCTTGCGTGCGCAGTTTCTTTCTTTTTTATATACGTCGTTTGCTAATTAGCTCAAACGCGAACACTAAAATAAAACAACAAACACGGTGCGTGACCTGCCTGCCGTGCGTATATGTCAAGTGGGAAGTCTATTTAATGTTAGTCGGTTGACTGATCGCTGCGGTACGAGACATGAGGCGTCTGTTGAAGAAATTAGCACTGAGTACACGATTGCTTATGCGTAAATGAAACGCCAAATGTAAAGAGAACCGCGGTTTATGTGTATTCTATCCCCGCTATAATTTCGCACTAAAAAGGTGTTTCCATCGTCAATCAAAACCTGAAAACTTAATCGCTCTTTTCAGAGTCAGTTCTCCATTTGTGGCGCCCCCGTTTGTCCAAGATTTTATTTCTAGTTGCTTGCCGGCCAATTCGGGACGCTTTGCTTTTTTGTAGTGTGCTAGGTTGCCTTTTCAGAAAGACGGGTCGTTTGTGTTAATTTTTTATTCTACTTTTACTGCGCTTTTTGTGCGAGCGCGTCATCAAGGCGCTCTCTGAGTTACCATGAAGCAGCTCGGTGCGGCGCCATTGTGGCGGCGGATTCAGCTTCATTGGAACTATGGAGGTGGAAGACCTTGTTCGTTGGAGACTACACGAACTTCCGTTTGTTTGCCACTGTACGGAGGACACCACGTCGTTTTGACCAAACTGAAGGTGACTGGATGACCCTTCCTCGAAGGCGGGAATGACAACCTCTAGGCTAGGGATGTCTTAAGAGGAGAAAGGGGAAAGGTTGCTCTGGCGTGGCGGCCGAACTGGATTTCCAGGAGGAATTAAAGAGAAATAGACAGAGATAGAGAGGCAAATAGGCAAAGGATTTAGAAAGAGAAAGGCAAAGAAGATAGCTAGGAAATTGCTCTGTGGGGAGAGGGAAACTTGTGGTCTATCGGCGAGGCCTTTTGACTCGAGGAACTCCAGTAGGTAGTTCTGATTTTTTTCCGGTGACGTCGGTTGGAGCCAGATGGGAAGATGATGGACTCTACTGAAGGATTGTAAATTCCGATTGGGAGGGCTAGGAGTGCCGTGCTGTAAGGGTGCATTCAGACCAACTTTTCTCTTGAAGATATGCGTTGTTGACAACTCTGACTGCCTCAAATGCTCCGACAATGAGAAAGCACCTACAAAAGCCCGTTATACGAGAGGAGTGTGTTTTTAAATTTGAAATTTCCAAATTAAATTCGGCTCTAAGGTTAGAGTATTTTTATAGTGTTTTATGGTGCCTGCACGTTAGTATGACCAAGTACAGCCACTGTGGCATGCGGTATTTTAGTGCAACCACGCAGTCGCTAAGAAAGAAACCTTGCACTGGTAGTCGACTGCAACGTAGATCTGACTAAATTTTTTTTCTGATTTAAAACAAAATAATGCGACATGTTTTTGGCAGGTATGGAATTACCAAATCACCGGTTGTCAAGGCTTAAAAATAAAGACTCATAAAAATCAATGATGATTATTTTTTTTTATTGCGGCTCAAATTTTGCAGAATTTTTGCTTCTTTCGGTTTTCAGTAATATTCCGGGCGCAAAGTAAAACAGAATTACAATATTACAATGATAAGCACTTTTAATGCACAAAAAATAGATATTTTACACGAAAAGATTTAGCTTGAATACCTAAATTTAAAACTTTCAAAAATAATCATAGAAAAATGCCTTAATATGAAAACGTTCCTCAAAAAAGGCAAGTTTGGATTTTGTTTTCTTTTTAATTATAAGCTCAAATAAAATTTAGCTGATTACTTCTAGTAGACCAGCTTGTGTGCATTATACATAAAAATAATGACGGTTTACAAAGTTGTAATTTGCTATTCCTGGGACCCTCAAAGTCGCATCAACGCGTAATTTGGAAAGTCACTTCTACTTCCATTCAGACGTGATTTTTATGTCAAAAAAACAGCGGAAGTATTTTGCAAAAGCAAGGTCCATTCTGTTCTATGGACACGTTTCGCAACCTCACATAAAACATTTTAATGAAAACAAAACATAGACATGACATCCCTATGACTGTCCTCACCTGACACAACCTATTGGAGTTTCAATTGTTCATAGTTCTATGAACAATTGAAGGAAATACTCGATAAAAATACTTCTAAGTATTTTTATCGAGTACTTCCTGTCACTGTCCCCAGCGTTTAAGTGAGCCGCTTGTGGTCAGATATTTGCGCATGCTATTTTTTTGTAAATTTTCTGTAGTATCACCGTTATTCTCAATATTATAATTACCAAGGTTAAAGAAAAATATTAAGACAGATTACTTAAAAAATATTTTACAATTACGCAAAATTACAAAATTATGCCTTAACGGCACGGAGTCTCGCGAGCTGTAATCTATCGACCGGCACCGGGTGAAGCGCTGTGAGGTTTCCATGTCCACAACCATATCCACAATGATTGTCAGACAAATGTGATTCTTTCTTTGCCACCATCCGCCTGAAGGGCAATCGAAAGTCGTACAATTTTACCCCACAAAGTTTTTATCGCCCGTCTTATCAAAAAGTACTTACAGGCGTGCAGGTTATTATATTGTGTATGTGCACTTTTTTTTCTTTCTTTGTCGTAATTATTATAAACGTACATGGTTACCTTCTGTTATCTATTTTTATTGTTGTCTTTATCTGTTTAATGATTAGGCAAGAAATGAGGGATCGGGCTTTGTCAGGTAGAGCTGATTTGCATCCTGACTCAGCATACAAGCTCATGTGTGTCTGAAAACTAACAAAATGCATAAACAAGAAAGCAATAAGCTTCTTTTTGGGAATATAGGACAGTAGATGTATAACTTGTATCGCTGCGAAGAATCCCCAGCTACGAAATTTCCCTTGTTCAACTTTAACGACAGCTATACTTCTTGAAACCTGTCTTACTGGAGACCTTCCCTAACTTGGGAAGATTTATTTCCCGTTCTTCGGTATCTAAGAGCGAAGTTTCTTCGAAGTTGTAGCGTTCTTTTTTAAGGGAACACTATACGGTGCACAAAAATGTTCGGGTACATGAAGCTGCCTACAAGGGCAGTCGGGGCTATGCCCCGCTCACCCCCAAGCATACAGCGCAGTGAAAGCTACGCGCTGCCGGACCAATCAGACGTCTTCCTTTCATCACGTGACCCGCCTGTCGGTGCCTGTCTGAGAGAGGGACCGTGGCCACCTGACGAAAGACGGGCGTATGACTGGTCCAGCGAGGACGTAGCTTCCATTGCAGTGTCAACTTAGAAGGAACAGCGTATAGTTGGGGTCTATACTTTCCTAAAGTGTTTCTGCATACTAAGTGGACCCATCTAGAAGAAGGTAGTCATTGTGGAACTTGCTTTCGATGTCGCTTTTGGTCTCTTAGTGGAGGAAATGTAAAATATATAAAAATAAAGTAGGGCAGGCGATATAAAAAGCAAACTGTTAGCGCTTCTTTTTTTTAGGAGGAGGCGCTATACTTTTTGAAGAAAGTTTCCGCATTTTTGTCGTCGTTACTATGTTTATGAGTATTCGTGAAGTATAGAATGACGCAGTTTAAGGGATAAGTGGAATGAAAAAGTAAACAACGCAGAAAAAAATAGTTCGTGATACAACTTTGGGCACTGCAATTTGGGCCCATTTTACCCCGTAGCGCCACGACTGTTTTACTTATTTTTTTCCTTCGAGTTCAGCTCTCAACTGAACACGAATTTCATGCAACTTTTTGTTGCCCACATAGCTGATTTCTTACTTTTTTATTGGTGCTAAAAATAAAATAACATTGCGATGCTTTTTGTGTTTTTTTTTGCTTTTTTATATCTGTACTCAATCACCTGCTTTTCTTGACATCCTGAACATGTTATTCGACTCAGTGTAGGTCAGACTATTCTACTCTACTTTCTTTCTGAACTAAAGTAGGTGAAGCGGGCGAGTTGGTTCATGACATAAACTTCAAAAGCGCTAACAAAGACGAGGACAAAAGTAGGAAGGCGAACAGGACGAGCGCTGAGTTTCCGCATTCCTTATTTTAATTTTTTTTTCTTTTAGTTGCTGATATTTTGCTTTAGAGATGTAATTTGGGAAATTAACTCTCTGCTTGAGCATGAGGTCGGAGCATAATTTAAAAAAGGTAACTAAGCATGTCGAAATTTTACGTTTTATTTTTGCTTCTGTTTTTATAATTTCTATTTCATCCTAAGATCAGAGACACCCTATGCTACGCAAAATGGACATACACTCTTAGACGGACTACTTTGCTGAGCAATCGAGAGACAACAGGGACCGCGCCCCAAGACGAGAGGTCGAAGTGCTGTTAAATATATATATATATATATATATATATATATATATATATATATATATATATATATATATATATATATATATATATAGCTAGAGTGCGGCGTCACTATGGCTCAGCATGTTTGCTCTCCGTTTTCTGGAATAGAGCCCAAGGGGTGTGCGGAGAGTGATTAGGATTGCTGAATTTTAGGACAAATATTGAGCAGCTTACGCTGGTTGCACGCTGCGTGAGCGCTGAATCTCCACCTTTCACAGTGTGCTGTAGGCCGCAGTAACCCTTCGCCTGTTACAAAGCCGATTGAACACTCTGGAGCTAGAGTTATTTTTCATAGTTTACTCAAGTGGACTTTTTTTATAGTCTCGTAGTCATCTAGTTTGTCAAAGCATACTTGGACACTCAAAAGCATAAAAAGGAGAGTCATATGTTCAGAATACAAAAGAGAAAAAGGATAAGCTCTTCTAGGACTCCATCCACCTTTCTCCTCGCAATAAGGGTGTCCCACCTTTACGTTCCACCATTACCTCACGCCCCCATATTGCCGAAATAAAACCATTTGCTCCTCCTCCGTGCAGGCTGAGGTACATTTTGGTGTAAATGGGCAGTTTTAGAATAGGGAGTTTTAGAAGAACGTACGCAATTTTAGCGCACGCTAGCGCTAAATTTAGCGCTTGAATTAGCGCGCGCGACGCAAGAGAGTTTTAGAATAGCGTTTCTCCGTCGCGACGCAAAAGCCCAACCTGCCCAAGCTGCTCGCGCTTGCGACGCCACCAAGATACAGTCACAATTTTTATTTCACACACGAAATGCTGTAACTTTAGAAAAAAAACAAGTTTTTTTTGGTCCAGAGTACCGTTTTAGATTTGTTTAAAGATGAGAATGCGACACGAGCGGTTGACCGGTCGTGTCCGCTTGCGTCGCCTCGGCAAGAGAGGTCTCGTGTACTGACCTTCGCACATCGTACCTTCGCCGAGAAATGTTCGCGCGTCGCAAGCATCAAGTTGCCGGTGATCGTTGCCAAACCGAGTACAATGTCGTCTCGTATTGAAAATCGCAGTCGCGAGGATGCCGCCGACGTCGCACTCACGACGCCGCCAAAGCAGCCGCCGTCATAATCCTGGAAGCCGCCATTTCTTAACTCTGCTCGTCTTGGCTTTAGCCAACTTCTCATCACGAATCCTCCTTGGAGAAGCGCAAAGACTCTTTGCGTACGCACGCTATTTCCGAGAAATAGCGCACGCCAAAATTGCGCACGCAAAGCGCAAAACCTGGTTTGCGTTCGGAGCATGCGCAATGGCAACGACGCTATTCTTTGCGTGCGGAAAGCTTTAGCGTGCGCTACTCTAAAACTCCCTAATAACGTACGCAATTTTAGCGTACGCTAGCACTAAATTTAGCGCGCTTGCGTTAGCTCACGCTACGCACGAGAGTTTTGGAAGAGCGTTTCTCCGCCGCAACGCAAAGCCCGAACATCCCGCGCTTGCAACGCCACCAAGATACGATCACGATTTTTATTTCACACTCAAAATGCTGGAACTTGAGAAAAAAACAAATTTTTTTGGTCCAGAGTAACATTTTAGATTTGCTTGAACATGAGAATGAGACGCGAGTTTTAAGAAGGTTTATCTGAAATCACAGGAAACGCTTTTACCTCTTCTATAAATGTCTAAACAGTTCGCAACAGATAAAAGCAATATAACATGAGCTTCCTAACACCGAATTAATTTAATGGTGAGGAAGTCGCACTTTTGAATCATGACGATCGGCAGTAGCGTCTAAACACGAAAACGAAAATATATGGTTGTGCTACTCAAAAAAAATACGTGGACTGGAAGGTATACAGGGCGTTTCGGCGGACGCCCTTCTCCAAGTGACAGACGCGAAAAGCGGCGCGAAACAAGCAAGGGTCATGCGCGTCACAAAAATAGGGGTAAGTACATTGGCCGAGAGGAAGGGAAGGCGAAATTGTTAGTAGACGGAGTGCCGATACTTTAAGCCCAGCTCATTTAGTGGCTCTAGTTTTATGATTAATGTTGCGATTCCAGTATTGACGCCAACGACTATCACTATTATCAAAGACTTGACCAATTAACAGAATTTGTGAAAAGGTAATAATTTCTTAGATATTCATCGAGCAGGTTTCACCTTTCTATTCCCAATTCTCAATATTGCGCGCACAAATATTGCCACAAGCCCTGCCCACAATTACGGTTAGACTGAGGCAGTCGTTTTCATTACGTCGTCATTATCTCGGCAGCGCGTCCTGGTGGATGCGCCAATGAGCTTCGATGCATTTTAGTTCTATCAAAATACATTTAAGCTTAATCAGGATACTACATCACTGTTATCATTTTGCATCGGTGAAGAGCTATCCGGCCTGAATTGTTTTTACATCTGGACGTCACGACAGACGAAGCCGACGCGCAGTACGCATTCCCAATCACCCGAAGCAGACGACGAAGGCCTGAGCTCGTTGGTGGTTACCTGTGCCGTAGAGTGAAATTAAGACGCCAGTATCATTACGTAAGGTAAAGAGGATGCGGATGCGTGGATGTCGGGATAACGTCCACTTCGACTGAATAAAGAGTGTTTTCAGGAGATAATTGAAGACCTAGCAGCGGCGTCTGAAACCGTTGGCGAATGCGGGCGTCCGTCGCCTACGAGACGGACGCCTGGAGGCGGTAGAGTCGGAGAGGCTCATCTTTAAAAATTAATTTATCAGCAAAAACAAAAAGTTAGTTTTTATTAATATGTTGAAGAGATGAGGTGGATTGAACTTATGGCTATTTCGAGAGTTGCGGACATTAATGTCAACTATGTTTTTCTTTGTGTTTTTTTCTGGCTCTTTATAAGGTCTTTTCTGCATAAACTGGAAAATGTGTCATTTAATTAAAACGAAACAAAACGAGGCTTTAAAAATTTCACACGTGCAATTTCATTATTCGTTCTATGAGAACAAAGGAAAAGTATTGCAGCTAACATCCAACTCCAAGGTTGACTAAAAAAAATTAAAACATCTTATCAAATCTTTTTTGTATTTTTTTTTGAGCTCCTGTTTGAACTTAAAATAACGTCTATCAATATTTGTATTTTACTGTAAGATAGGGCATGTTACTAAAGGGCAACTCCACTCAAAAAGTCGACCCTATAGAAATGGCTGATATCGCTTTAGAGGGTCAAAATACGGTCATACCCAAAATATCACGTCAAACCGACGCTGCATTCCCGATTAAAACCAATATTAAAAATGTTCTACCGGCTGGGTTAGCGGCCCGACAGCGGGTGAGCAACGCTGGCACCGGGTGAGCTAGTGAAGCAACACTGGGCAATGACGTAGGTTTCGTCCTATGCTCTCGTACGGACGCCGCGGACGCTTCGTTTCCCGTGGCATTCTGCGATTCTGCTGACGGCAAGAGGTGCTTACCGCGTTATCCTGTGTTCTCCTATTTTTATTTGCGTCCTGGCAGTTCATTTAACTCCAGCATAGCTTCCGCGACCGCGCGGAAGAGAGCGAAGCGGTGCTGCTCGCTCACGCGCGTGTCGTGGAGCCGGAGAGACTCGCCGGACTCGCGTTGGGCAATGCCGAGCACGACTTGTAGTGCTGTGGGTTGCACCAACAATCCGGTGCGCAACCCGGAGCTGCGGTTCCACCAGTTCCCAAGAGACCGGAAGAGGCACAAGGTGTGGGTCGGTGCCGTTCGCCGGATAGACTTCGGAAGACCGTGGACTCCGAGCTCCAACGCGAAGCTCTGCTCCCAGCACTTTACGCCAGACACCTACACACGGGATCTGCGGCTGCTGACTGCTGCGGGTTTCTCCACGAAACACGCGTCTTTGAAGAACGATGCGGTGCCGTCGCTGTTCGCGTACCGTCCGCCGGCTGCTCCAGCACGAGCGGCCGGTCGCAGCAGGTCGCAGCTGATCTAACTAGCGTGCACATAAAGGCACCTTAGCTTTAACAACTTAGACCGCTTGTGGATACCATCTGTCCATCTGTCTCCCATTATTTCTTTTTCTCTTGGTCCGCGAGCAAGAAACAAATACAGTCACGCTGCGCCGGCACTGACCGCGTCATATTTATAGCAGTCGGATTCGCTTTTCGGCCGGCAAATTTATAAATACACACTAAAACTTACTACATTTGGTGCATATTAACAAAATGCAGCGGTAAAAAAGAAAATGTGCAACTTACCTTCTGTTTTGAAACTCCACGTGCGACTGAGCCGGCAGTGTCGGTGCGTCGGCTCAGGAGCGCGGGACGAGATCTACGTCATGCCGTCGACGCGCCGCTGATTATCAGTGTTGCCAAGCTGCTTGAGCCGGTAGTTTCGGTTTCGCCGTGCCGCCGGAACGAAACTTGGATACGCGATATCTACAAAACTATACACACTACCGAAAAACAAATTATATCTCGTGATTCAGGGTCGCCGACTTCGACTAAACAGATCATAACCCCAAAATCGTAAAAATGGAGTGGAGTTGCCCTTTAAGTAATTAGGCGCCCTCCTGAATTTCTGTGGTACCGAACCGTTTATTTATAATGTTTTTCATAACTCACGGGTTGTTTCCAAATCAGAAAAAAAAATTAGAGCATAATATCACAAAAACATATGATTGCAAAAAAAAAAAAAGAAAGACTGTTTTGGATTTAAGAGGCTTGTTTATCCAAATTGTTCGTACATATCCCAGACATAAAAAATTGCCGCGTCTCTTATTGGCATGAAATGACCCAACTGGAACCACTCGTCCAAGTTGGCTCTGTCTCTACTCAGAGCGACCACAGTGGGTAATACTGAGCAAGGAGGTGACGACTTAGAAGCGAAAGGAGGCGGTAGACACGTAAATGACAAACAGCGCAAAAAAAAGAGTTTATTTTCTCGATATTGATATTGTGCATATGACATTACCATCGCTGAGAACCTTTCAGGCATCTTGTTCTGAGCACGAAAAGACAAACAGCTGTAGTGTCAGAGTACTCAGTGCTCACTGATTTGCTTCCTTATTCTTGTAGATCATGTTTATTCCAAATTTCTAATCAGAGCATAAATTTAAAAAAAAATTACGAACAGAAAAAAAAACAACGTCAATATACGGCGAAGTTTACACTCTCAAACTGGAATGTCACCGCAATTTAGGAGTGGCTAATCTAGAATAAATAAAGTTTCACAAAAGCAGTCCATTATTGCCGCGAATGAAAGTCGAAACCACCGGCGACGCGCGGGGCCATGACGCTACCTCTTTTCATGTTATTCCCGTCCCCCTGAAGAGCGCCTCCAGCGACGAACACAGTTGCTACGCATCTTCCTTTGTAGTGGCGTATTCCTTACGTATATGCACCGAGACACTGAGGGAGAGAAGAAAACGACAGTGCGGGGTCGTCAGGACGTCGAACACTAGTTGGAATGATTAGTGAGTAGACCTAAAGCTAGCTGCCTTTGTCACCACTACACTCGTCGAAAGCGTTCGAACGCGAGAGCCAAACGCCGACCTCCGGTGTTCCTCGTTCTAACGCGTTGGACGAGTAGAGGGGAGACTCTCTCTCAGTTTATTGGCGCAGTCGTAGCTCAGATGCAATGAAACGTAAGCCATTCAAAGCCCTGCTTGTAAGCCTGCATGACGCGAAGCGCTTTAAAAGATAAACGACGCCATCCCAAAATCCGCGTGTGAAAAGAACAGATTGCTCTAATCGTCTATTTAATTCGGTCATTTTCTGTTCTCTCGACGGCAGGCAGTTCAACTTCATTAGGAGCTCTCAACTTTGACGTGTTTTCTTCTCGCTTTCGGCAGAGTCTAAATTTTTCTAGTTTTAAATTTGTAATCATTATTTCTCTTTTTTCAGACTGACGGGGGGGGGGGGGGGGGGGGGGCCTCAAGACGTACCCGTTCTCGAATGAGCTTTCGAAGCGCTGCATACGGCATTTCTCGCGGTCTCGGAGTTATTAAATTTATTCGTCCCGACGCCTGTCGAAATTTATTACGCGGTGATCAGAAATGCGATTCGGCCCTTAACGGAATTTATTGGGACGGGACGAAGGCGCGGGCACAAATTATCTGGGACGCACGGGAGGGTGGAGGGGGATGGCGGGGGAGGTGCACTTTTCCCAGGATAACGTTTTCCTCGCGCGCTTTCGCTACAAAAACTGTCTCATTTGTCTCGTTAATGCCCTCGAACTCTTTCACGCGGAACTATTTTCTAAGAGTCTTTTTGTTTCTTTTTTTTAAATTATTCTTCACTCTTCGTATTGTTATTCTTCAAATTGAGTTTAGAGTTCTTGTTTTCAAAATTTCCTACGAGTAACTCACGCTCCATTTGTTTAAAAACTTCAGCGAGCGTCCGTAGTTATCGGTATGATTATATATTTTTATTATTTAACTGTTCGACCTCTGAGAAATGTTAACGACCGTAGAGGTTCGAATATTTAGGGAGTGTGTGCCACCATTTTTCAAGCATAGGTTCGTTCCTCTGGGCCAGAGATATCGCGTCCGCAAGACAAGACCATATAATGATATCACAGACCGGCGCTATGGCTTTCGAAAGATACGACTATAAACGCGGCACTGCAATCTCCGATCTTGCAAGAGTCACGGCCATACAAGTGCTTGTCACCATCTGTCCTAGCGCTTTTAAAAAGAAGAAAATGAAAGTTTCTCTTCAGCATCGTATGCGGGCAGAAACAGAGAAAGAGGAAGGAGACGAGAGCGCGCGGGACGTCAAAACGCCGAGCTCTGATTGGATAGATTAGTGGGTAGGCTCAAAGCTAGCTGCTTTGATCTCCACCGCACTCGTCGGACGCGTTCCAATGCGACAGCGAGACGCCGAACGCCTGCGTTTCACATTCTAACGCGTTCGATAAGTTGCTGTGGGGACAAAGGCTGCCTTTGTGTCCACGGGATCGGTGGCCGAGTGGGCTAGCGCGCACCAGCTCGGAAAGCACGTAGAGCGAAAGCTCGCGCAGCGCGAGCTTTCGCTCCACGTGTTTTGAGCTAATGTGCGCTAGCCCACTCGGCCACTTATCCCCCTAGCTGGTTGTAAGAACAACGCGGAAACTGTTACATGTTAATGAACCTGGAGGAAAAAAGCGCTCAAAATTCGGAATATGCCAAATTCTCTAAATGATATCACTAAAAAGCGAAGGTATTTACCGCACGTATATCGCAGACACGGATTTTCAAAGAACACACTGATATGTGTACAATAAATACCCTCACCTGCTTTTCCTTTTTTCTGATATGGAATTATTCTATAGTTATCCGACTTTCGGGCTGTGTTTGGCCGGTTATTCAGACGCGTTTAAGCAGATATTTCGTGATTTTTTTATTTGCAGTTTTTCTTACGCTGCTTCTGACAGCTTTTATAACCGCGCGGGAAGTTCTGACTCCAGACGACCAGCTAAATCGGTTGAGCAGTTTGCGAACATGTGAGGGCTATTTACACTTAAACGTCAAGTCACAGAGCAAAAGTGAGGTAGAATAGAATCAAACTGGATGTTGCGAGTGGAATGTTCAGCGAGAGGTCTGTCTATTTTTAGACATGTCACCAGGCGTGCTTTCGAACATGCCACGCACAGTAGAGATAACTAAAGGACCATGCACACAGGTCGCAGGTTTATCCACACTTAAAAGAGTTAACACCACTTAGAATAATCACACCCTGAGAAAAACCTCGTCCACCTCCACGTCATGGTCGTCACACTCGGATGACCTCACCTAGGCAATCGGACCCGAGTTCGACGCCGAGCATCTTTTCGACGCATTCATTGGACACGATTCCCAGCCGAACGCTGATCCATCATTCGCGTTCAATCTGCGTCTGCGTTAGATCTCACTGTAATGACGTCGAAAACATTATGCGCACGGGCTTTGCTTATCACGCCCCGAGAACTGAGACAGAGGAGGAGACGAGAGCCAACACCACCTAGAAGACAAGGCTGTAGTGCTTGCATTTTTTGCGTCACCGCCGAAGGCGAACGCTGGGCACAGACGTTGCTACAAGCGCTGCGTCAGCACTTGGCTCCGAGTCAAGCTTGAGCCGAACGTTGACGCAATCGTCGAGTCCAATTTGTGCCCAGTGTCGGCATTTGCTTATGACGACATCTCTATGAGCCCTACGGCCATGTTACCTAGGAGGTTCTACGAGAAGGAGCCGAAACGTCAGAACGCTGAGCTATGGTTGGAACGATTAGTGGGTATAGACTTAACTTTGGCTCCACCTGCTCCACTTGTGCGGTGGAGCCTTTGGCTCCACCGCACAAGTGGAGCTGTCTGACTCTCAAATGTGACACGGCCTTAGGTGTTCCCGATCGGACTATCACAGGACTCTATGGGATTTAACCAAACAAAGAGGTTCTCGGAAATGACGATGGATGACGACGGACGTCTTGATCGCTACTGGACGGAGCATAAACATACCGTCTGACTGAATATCTTAGCCGAAGTCACATCCCCCCGATGTGCACCGGCATTTACACGTACTGACATCTAGAACGTAGTATATCGGTGTGAATCACAAGGAACACAAGGTTGTGCGTTCTGCGCGGTCGAGTTGTAGAGTCCGATTTTGAAGGTCTTTGAGCCAAAGATAAGGGCGACGCGTTCCCCAAGGAGACGATTTATCCTGAATGCGTTCTCTAATGTGGTTTGTACATTCAACAGAAACACTACAGGTTCGTTGATTTATATGGGCAATTATTTAGTTATCTTCATTCATCGTGTCGCAGTTTACGTATATGCGTGCTTCTATATATCTAAGAGAGAAAAAGCGAGAGACAGAATGTTTGAGTGTGCTATTAATTTTAAAGAATGTGTGAACGCATTGCAGCAAGCCCTTAATCTGTGTTCAGAAACACACAGCCCGATTAGAAACATATGTTTTGCTCATTTATTTGGAACGCGGAACCCAAAACAACAACGTGCCAACCTCCGCATACGTTTTTATACTCACACGTCAATAAAATAAAATGAAAACCCGTTACTTATTTATCTATCTATTTATTTATCTATTGAAAACTACTGCCAATCCCATTGGGAGTTTTGCAGCTATTGGGACAAAAGAAATATACATCAAGAGGCAGATATTAATAAAAACGGAAAAGCAAAAATATTGCGTCATTCGTGTAACAGAAAGAAAAAACACCAATTCATAAATTGACAAAGTAGTTTTTCAACTGCATCACTAAACAATTCAACATTTGTTCAGCTAAAAAAGTTGTACAAGTGAAAAGCCCCGTGACCTGGCAACTTTTCGCTTCAATGTGGTTCCCGCGGGAAGGTCGTCTTGAAGCTAAGTCCCTCCGAGGCGGCGGCCATGTAGGATATGTTAATTGGGTCCTCCATTTACTATGCTAATTGGAACCTCGCAATTTCAGACCAAGGGGCCTCCAACTTTCGCTCCCTGCTCTTTGCCATCCCCTCCCCACCCGCCAAAATCGCACTAATGGTGTTGCCCAGCTGAAAGTGTATCAAGCATTCTTTTTGTTGTTGTTGTTGTTCTTGCTTTTCAATGCTCCCTCTTTCATTCTTCGTTGCAGCAGCAGGCGAAGGCTGTCCATTAGGTAATTTCTCAATTACGGCCTTAAGTTGATTGGAGGAGCAATTTCACTAAAGGCGTCGCCTACGTAGTATCCCCTTTCTCCGATTCTCCATCTTTTCCCGCTGCCTTGATTCGCCAAATGCGATCGAGGGCTCTGTACATTAAGAATTCATCGGCCAACTTTCTTCGCCTAAGTGCCCAATCGATCAGGGCCACGCCGATGTTTACGACAATCCTGATTCGGGAGAGGTGCGGTCTGTACACGCAAAGATACTCTTTTGCAAACAAGCCTCAGTTTCCCAACAATTTGTCCAATCCACCTGGACGAAGCCGCCGAGCCGCCTCGTTTTCAGTGCCAAACAAATAATTAATTTCCGGCCTGGGCTCCCTCTGGTTGCCCTCGAGGGTATTCTATAAGAACCGGAGGCTCCGCGGCCTGAACTGACCCTATCTATAATTTGTTTCAGCTCAAGTTCAGACACAGCCGACGAGCTAATGGAATCGATCCAACAGCGTCAAAAACGCAAGTCGCCGCAAGGCCCGCTGAGCGCAAACGCTTTCAACTGGCCTTTTTTATACGTGGTTGGCCCAGCGATGATTGAAGGCGTTCTCTGATTGTTGCCATCAGAATAAAATATTCGAAGCCCGTGAGCTAGAGCGAACACACAGATTGCACCCGAGTGGTGCGTCAGCGCATCGAGCTGGACCTCGTGTCCAATCAACGCGTCGAAGGAGGCTCGGCATCGAGCTCGCGTCCAACTGCCGAGTCGGCGCCATCCGACTGTGGGGACGTTCCATGGAGGAAGAGGAAGACGTTCGCGGGCCTCGACTATTCTATGGTGGCATTGCCTCAACTACCTCAGTAGCCAAGGCGCCCGCCGCACCCGCCGATGCTGGGGTGCGCTAAGGGCCGACATTGGGGTGCGCGAATGTGGACCAACCAGGAAATGCAGTAGCCATGACGAGTTTTCTGACGCGTGGATATGTGAAAGAGAAGACGTTGGCGCTGCCAAGGGCGCCCGAGGGCTCGGCCCGGCAGTGGGTTGCTAGGCTTGCTTGTTTGGATAAACGTCTGTTATTTCTCTGTGTGCAGCCTGTCTCGCACGTCTTGCATGTTTGGGGATCAGTAGGCACTGATCCCCCAGACATGTCAACGCGACGTGCACCTTGGTAGCGGACTAGTTACGGTTTCAGAGGAACGCTGGATGGCGGCAATGGGAGTGTGGAACGAGCTTCTGGCGCATCCTGATATGCGCTTTGAGACTTCGGATTTTCTCTAATATTTCAGTTTTGTTACTGGTTCGTGTTTTTTTAACCGTTTGTGTTCTTTTTAGGCTGAAGAGATCACATGAATGTTTCATAAATTGCTTTAAGTACCTCTCAACGCTCAGTGGTGTCTACTTTAGCAAGAGACGCCTGGCAACATTGTACGCCAAGCAGTGAACGTCTTGGTTGGAAACAGACATTTACACATTATCCCAAAAAAGTAAATAGATACCGTTACTCGTTACTCGCTCAAAACGTAACTAAGCACGTTACACGTTAATCGTTACCGATTCTCAAAAGCAACGAGTTACACTACCTCAAATGTAACTAGTTGCTATTCTCGTTACTATGACGACCGAATACACAGCGTCTTCTGTTTCGTTGTGTATTGTATTTCTGTTCAGGAGTCGCTGCACTTAAGCAGTACCTGCCTCTCCAAGTTTTCATCAGTTATGTTTCCCCGCTTCGTTGACAATACACCTCCGGCAACGCTGCAGAGTCGTTCTACTGACGCGCTCGAAGGAAAGACAGTGTTGTGCTTCAGGAAAAGCTGGTTTAACCTGCCGTTTCTCCTCTTTTTTTGTTCTCTGTGCTTATAAAGTTTCAAGTTGACAGTGGTGTTCTGTGCCTTCCCGCGTCGGCAACCTCCGAGTTTTCCTTCGGTCTGTACACCATTCTAGATGGTTCAAGCGACGGACCTTATTGCGTTCTCTGGTAAAGAACAATTCCCATGCTGTAGAGTTCAAATGACGTGATCAGCAAAAAACGTTGCTATACCGTCACACCGTTTAGTTGTTTTTCCAGTTGCCCATCTGCCTTTGTCACAATAGACGCCTAGTCATATTAGAATTAAAACGAGGCTGTTTAAATGGTGTGGTACACGTTACTCCTCAAAAGTAACGAAATGTAGTTACTTGTTACTTTGCCTTAAAAGTAACTAAGTACGTTACTCGCTCCATTTCTAACAAAAGTAACTCAATACGTTACTCGTTACCAAAAAAAGTAACTAGGTAGAGGTAACTTGTTATTAGTATCACGTTACGTACTGTACGTGTCTGGTCGGAGAGTAGGTTCTCCTCACCTCGGCACTCAGTTCGAGGATCTGACTTGCAAAGATGTGTAAACAAAATCTCGACCGCAACGACCCAGCTAAACCAAACAAAGAAAAAAAAGCAAGAAGATAACAAGGAAGTGTACTGGTGACATACATATGTAGATTATTCCGATGACGAAAAAAAAACTTAACGTCCACACGGATCGTTCGACTTTGGCTTACGACAATTTTCGCACTAGATTTTTCGTGTTGGCGTACAGCGCCCGAGCGCAACGCTACTTTCGCCTATAATATGCCATCGCTCGACGAAGTCGGTGGCCAGTGCGGAGCGGCGGCAGAAACAAACCACGGGCGGCGATTTGCATAATCGTATTCATGAGACGCGATTTCTTTTCCCCCTTCTCACTTTCCATCTTTTTCTCCATCGCCGGAACACTTTTCCGTCGTTGTCGCTAATGTCCTTGATTAGCATTTTCATCACAACACGCACGCTCGGCGGCCGAGGGTGTCGGCGAGGCCAGCCAGCCTCGCGTGCGTGTACTCGCCAAATGATGGTCCTCGAAAACTGAGTTTACTAGTTTAAAAGAGAAATCTCTGCCAGCGCTGACTGATGTTTCCCGAGAGTGTTGAAGATCTAAATAAGATGCTAATTTCTCGCGTTTTTTTTTTCTTCTTCTTGTGTGTGTGCTGGTAAAAAGAAAGTTTAAACCGAAACGGTATAAAGGTGTGGACGGCGTCGCAGGATGCTAAAAGGGGAGCTGGAAACAAACTCTAAATATATCCGCACTTTTCTCGTTTTTACTGTAATGTGTCCTGCAGTTTCTTCCTGCATTATAATCTGCGTATCGCGGAAGTAATTACCTTAATCGCGCAACCTCCCACC
Source organism: Ixodes ricinus (assembly GCA_037355805.1). Lineage (NCBI taxonomy): Eukaryota > Metazoa > Arthropoda > Arachnida > Ixodida > Ixodidae > Ixodes > Ixodes ricinus. Next base: position 16,968 of record JAZHYW010028811.1, on the reverse strand, counting down.
AGCTCATAATAATATTGTGTAGAGTGCTGCGTCTCATTCAAATCCATCTATATCATGCCTTTTGATTTTGCTGAGTGTTGTTACTTTTAGAAATACACCTCCGACGGCTAATTTATCTATTCTTCAACAATAAAAAAATGATATATCAATCCTGTATGTTGATTCTTAATTTAAACGCTCTCGGCGCATTTTACTTTTTTACTTTTCTTGAAGCCATGGAAACGTTTGTTTTGACTAGCGGCGTCATGTTTGCATTAACTCGCGAATTCGAAACTTTATTAAAGGCAATACGGAGAAAAAATGTAGTGAGGATATGTGGAATTTCATGTTCAGTGCTATATACCGATTCATTTTAGTTAGTGAGAGTGGCACAAGTTGGGGGCTTTGAAAAAGAAATATTGTTTACATTCTGCGCCATCTTGCATTCGACCCTCAATGGCGCACGAACGCTGACAGCCTAAGAAACGCAGGGTGTAGCGAGCCTATAGAGCATCCCATTAGCGCTTTGCGGCCAATCGGAGTGCGGCATTAGCCGATAAGAAAGCCGAAAAACCAATCACGAAGCAGGAAGCGTGAGCGTAATGAGCCGCGCCCTGCGCTTCTCTTAAGTTGTTGTTGGTGACTCGTGCGGGACGCCCGTAAGGTTAATAACCATCACAACTCTAGCCCATCATTACTTTTATGCAAACATTGACGACACAGTGTGTTTAAAGAACGACGGAAGAACGAAATAACGGAAACGGAAAGAACGGAAGAACGGAAAGTTGGACAAGTTGATGAGTTTTTGTGACTACTTTTGTGAATAGATCTGTGCGGGTATTACTTATAATGAAAAACTGTACGAGCATTTTTTTTTCTAGGAAAAAACAACTTGATATTCAAGATTAGTGTGGCTGTCGCCAGGGTTATAAAAATACTTAGGTGTACGAGTAACTTCGAGGGTAGCACCGAGGTACTTTTCGTGTTTCCAATGTGCGAACCTCCGTACCTTTATATGTTTACTTTAACCGTATCTTAAGTGCTGTTTCTATTAACCCGTAAGAATAACGCTTCTACAGGTACCTTTCTGGTGTCTACAACAACATTACGAACGGCGCCTATTTTTCGGAAAAGGGCTCGAAGTTCAAGAACCATACCCTTCAACCGTGCCCAAGAGATTACGTAACATGAACGCTTCGTTCTAAGCGGAGTTTAGAGTAGCGATCAAAATTCTGTGGTTGGAGAATGCATAGGATCAACTGTTTTCGTACCACTCATTCTTGTACACTAATGAGCGGTCCTGTGAGTGAGAACAAATTACACCATCTTCCCGAGGAAAACCATGGGGGTGACGCGGAGCATCGCGGATCGTAATTAATTTATTTCCTTCTTGACTGATTTCTTTTGGCCGGCCGGATTTGGGCTGCGGCTGACGCAGGAAGCGGCCGAGAAACGCTAGCAGACGACAGCCGCAGAGTTGCGGGGAAAGATACCCACTAGAAAGCACTGGCGTGGCGCTGCGACCCGCGCGCCCAAAAGTATCCTCCTTTCACTCCTCCGGGGGATCGCACGCACCGCTGCTTAGTATTCACACTTGAAGGAGGGAAGGGGAGGCTAGAGGGCGAGGGACAGTTGCGCATGCGCGCGCGGTGTGAGTAGAAGTGAACGCACGCGAAGTGCGCATAGCTGGTAAGAAAGAGAGCGGAGAGAGTAACGCGCAGCGAGTTGGAACGAGAAGGAGGAGAGTTGCGCATGCGTAGTGTGAGTGCGGACTACGACGCCGACGCCGCACGACCGCGGGACATAGAACCCGGAAGCAAAGATGCTCCGCATCTAAAATCGTTGCTGCAGTAAAACAAACAGAGAAGCATCACTCTTTATTTTGGACTCTCCTGGCGCCATCTGTAAAGCTGACGAACATTGCATCTAAAGCTGAAACATATTAGCAACGGAAGTAAGAATTTATTACGTTATATTCCTTTCAAATGTGTAAACAAAAGGAGGTATCTTTGGAGTTTCTTGCAGTGCTTTCCAGTCATATATATAGAATATGAGCTGCGCAGTAATTGTTGTCTAAATGGTTTCTTAAAGCGGTACTTAGAAAAGGAGAACAAGACGTGAAGTCAATGAAGCACTTTGTAGGTAACTATATCTGTACTTAAGTAGGTTAAAAAAACTATATGCAGTCTATCGCTCACGTGGTATTCTCTTCAGTGCTTGTAAGGGCACGGGCGTGAGTGCGTGGCTATGCAGGATACAGTAGGCTCGTTCGATTCATCTCCACCTCCTGCACCGGTGCAGAAAGGTGTAGTGCGGTCTATTTCCGGTCGTATCTCAAGACACATACCGGAAGTACACTGCCCTACACTTTTCTGCCACCGGTGCAGGTCAATCGAACGAGCCTATTGTGTGCATGAGCACTCGTGCATAGAAAGCGCTTTCGGAAACCACTCGTTCGCGCCGGTGCCTTTGCCAGCACTGAAGAGAACTGGTGAAATGCAGTGTAGAGGTAGGCACATTTTGACCCAAGTAACCATGCTATTTATCTTGGGTACATTTTCGAATAACTTAAAGGGGCCCTGCAAGGACTTTTTACTGGTTTTTAGTTTGCACCGAACCTGAGCGCACCGAACGTAGTAACTTAATGAAACTTTTCTTTTCTCGAATTTCGCTTTATTTTAAAAATTAGTAGGCAAATTAAAATTACAAAAACAAGCAAAACATTTATCTCCTTCATGACGTCCTTGGTCCGCTTGAGTGGCCGTGAACTAGAGGAGGGGTAGTGAGCTCAGCGAGCGCTCACGGCTGCCGCACTCCGTGTCGACGGCGCGAGAGGGCGCTACTAAAGCATGTGCTGGATAGGCTGTATGAAGCGGGCAGCCATGGCGGCTCGCATTGCATTTGCTGCGCGATTAAACACTAATTCGGCATGACACTTTATTGGCCACAAACGACAGCAAACACGGCGTAAAGATCAATTCAGAACGGGAGCCACTACGCGCTGCCATACCACCAATCGGTCAAGCCGCAAGCCAAACATGCTCGCGAAGGCCTCCGGAACGCTCGGAACAGGTCGGATCCTCGAGCCAGTATACGACCGCAGCGCCGCCGCGTACATCCGGGACCTTTCTACGCTCGCCGCTCGTCGGTGCCTGATCCCACTACACCTTTCTAGTATACGCCGCCTTTTCCACCGCTTGGTGGCGGGTATGTCGACGGGTCATTTCTTGTTTCCGTACTTTATAAACTGCATTCGTTTCTTTTATGATCTAAAATACTGAACAAAAACTACTTTTATCAATAATTGAAACGGCTCGCGCCACTTATATTTTGTATTTCGACTAAAAAGAAGCTTTTAGCGGCTCTGACCAGTAGTAAGCCCAGGACCGAAGACCTCCCATACCGCGCGCTTTCGGCACCGCGGATCGCCCCCGTAGGTGGAGGAGGTTTCCGCGTCGTCCAGTTAAATAAGACGCATTGATATTTGGTTACTCTCTCCGTGCCCGCTGGCTTGCTCGAACCCCAAGAGACGTGGAAACCGCAAAAAAGGTAGACGCTTAAATGTGATTGCAGGGCCCCTTTAGGCATTACTGGTCTCCAGGATTGTTTTGGTTCGGCTTCGCCTAAGTAGGTTTCTTACGGAGGTGAAGCCACCCAACAGGGTGAGAGGTAGAAATATCGTTCAATTCCTGCTTGACAAATATGTCATGTCTTGTTTGTTCTTTTCTTTTCTTAAACATAGGAAAACACAAAGGGCTCTACCCCTAACCTTAGCCTTTGAATAAAGAATTAAACTTCGTTTATGTTAAAAGTGTCTGAATTTCACACGCAAGTTCACTTTCTGTGGAGTACTTCTTCTAGGTGCATCGTACCAGATAAAGAAGAGAACGCAGAATGATTTTAAGCTTGATTTCTAACAACTATAACAAAGAAAGGGCAATCTAGCACACAGGAGACGCGTCGTCGTCTGTGTTTTGTTCTTTTTATTTTTGTTTTTCTAAATTAATTTTTTATCGACGCAATCAATACGATATATGTATTTCTTCTCAAGAATCTTAGTTATCTCCATATGGGAATTTTATTTGTTATATATTTTATCGTCTACCCGGATAATAGCACTCACCCGCTTCGACACGTGTTCGCTACCGAGCCAACCTCCCGATCTATCCATATCCAAGTTATATGGGACTAGAGATGGCAAAATTACTTTCAAAAAGTAATTAAATTACATTACTAATTACTTTTCTGGAAACTGCAGAAAAATGTAATTAAATTCCATTACAAATTACCGCAGACTAAAGCTAATGACATCACATCACAATTACTTTTCAGAAGTAACTGAAATTACTTTGAAATTACTTTGACATTACTTTTGAATACCTTGAGGCAGTAATTCGCGCTCATTTTATTTACCGTATACACCAACACAGTGTTTACAAAACAAGCCCTCGTTTGCCCACACAGCGCGTGTGCAGGAACCAGATCCGGGAGAAGCGAGGCGCTGCGCATGCGCAGTGCCGACAGCAGCGCCACCGCAGTGATGTCACGTCAAAGAGCTGAGTTGGTCTATATGTACCAAAACTCAGATCTTCCTTTTTACACCGCAACGACCTTATGTGCCTCAAAGTGAACCATACTGAACAGTGGTTTTGCTGGCGCACGCGGCATAAGTGTTAACATGATAAATATAGCTTCTTTAGATGTGACTGAGAAAGACAGTCGACTCACCGGTTTCGCTGTTCATTCAACAGTGAAGGTTACTACTAATAGAGTGATATGTTTGCGTCTTCCTGATGAAGAAGTTGTAGTCCGTGTCAGTTTGTGAAGTCGGGCAATGGCAGCTCGTTCTTACAGAGAAGTAGTAACGCTGAAACGTTTCCCCTTCCGCCTCGGACGCAATCTAATTCTTTTCTCCCGAGGGCACTATACTCCGGCGATAACTTTTTCTGAGCATTGGCAGTGGGAGAGGAGGTGAGCCGGCGCAGAGCTTTATTTAGCGCTCAAAGTGGGGGAGAGAACGCGTGCCTGTACCCTCCACTGCATTGCCAAGATCGGTCATCCTATTCAAGGCGCATTTTTCCGAAACACCCGAAGAGTCCAAGCTTTTGTGCATTGTCACACAAAGGGCCCGGATAATTACTAAGCAGAAGCGTCGCCAGTTGAGGAATGGCGCGAGCTTCCTAAATTGTGTACTTCCCCAACAAACGGGGGCGATATCTGCTTGTAGGCTTATTCCCGAATAAACTTCCCGAGGGAAGGCAGCGAGGCATACCTGGAGTGGCACCTATTTGACTCGAGGACGCACAAAACGTTCTGGGGCTTTGACAAGGCATTTGGAATTAACTATTTATTCCGGTCGTTTGTTGTTCACAATAGTCGAAGCTTACGATTTGACCTTGCTTGACGAAGGTACTGTCCTCTCAGGTGTTAAATTATGTTTGACTAACTGGTGATGTGCCCGTCGCCTTGTAGCCTATAAGCCGTTCATCCCTAAGCTGACGCACTGTCAGCTTAGGGATGAACGGTGGAAGCTACGTGTTTGTTGGAGCAGTCACACGTCTATCGTTTGCCACGTAACCACGCTCTCGTTCATAACCACGCGCAAAGAAAGGGACGGGACACGTGATTAAAAGGAGGTGTTTGATTGGTCCTGGTTAGCTTGCAGCTCCCACAGAACTGTCAGCTTAGGAATGAACGAAGTATAGTATCGTCGTGATGACGCGACGCCGTGAATCTGTCGTGCCTGGAGTTCTTAAGCCGTTGCCTTCCAGTGATGTCTACATGCAAGCTTTACTCCTTCGCCTTTCCAGCCATCCTTTGTGCGTCGGTCCAGCTCTTCGTACAAGGCTTTGCGCTCAGGTGGCCGTCGATTATTTACTCTGATGCTCTTTTACAACATTTTACCATGCAAAATAATTTTTCTCTTCTTTCTTAAAGCTTGCACACGAATTTTATAATTTAGGAGAAAAGTAATTTCAAAAGTAATGAGTAATTTTCTCCAAATTACTGCCTGAAAGTACTTCATTACATTACTAAATTACTCGCCTAGAGAAGTAATTCATTACATTACTCATTACTCCAAAACGTAATTTAATTACTGTAATGTCATTACTGCCGTCTCTGTATGGGACTCGTTGCATTCCTTGCCCTTAACCCTCTTGCACCCGTCGACCACCTCCGATCGCCCTCATCGCCGCGGCATACCTCAATGTCGCGCATTCTTGGCACCTAGGATCGAAGCCGAGCTCTATCACGGCTTAGGGGAGGGGGGGGTTCACTTCGCTCGGGCACAGGGTCAGATCTGGCGCCTGCTTTACCCCGAGCTCGGACGGCGGACTTCTCTCTACGTGCTTGGGCTCGCTCTGACCCGACTTGGCTTGTCCCCGGCTCTACCGGGGGCGCTCGACTTGACTTGGCCCTCGGATTTGGCGTCGGCTTAGCGTCTCTTGGTTTTGGCTCTGACAGGCTTAGCGCGGCTTTGAGAGGCGCGAGCACCCGGTAATCTGGCAACTACTCTCTGGCTTACCCCGACTTTGCCCGCCGTTTCCCTCCTCACTCACTTTTGCGGCCTTGCTTCGTGTTTGCTAAGAGTTTGCTTACTTGCATCGTACTGTTTTGTTTTTTTATTCATATGGTTGTTTTTGCGTATGCGAAACGCCGTGCCCACGTGTCACTCTCTTCGTTCCTTTCTTCCAACCCGCCATCTTTTTCGTGGTGGTGGCTTTGCACATTTATTTGCCGTTTCTGCTCCTTCCATTTACCCGCACCTGTTCCTCCCGATTTCGATTCTGTTTTGCTTCCTTTTCTGCTTATCCCGTCCAATGTTTTTCTCGTCCATTTTTATACCGCCCCGCCGCATCATATAGGTTCATTGATCAATCGTTTCGAGTGATGTTTTTTATATATTTTCTCATTCCAATCTTTTTTAAGGATTATTCCGCGTTTCACTTTTTTCGTTTTTTTATGTGTATTGTTCTTTGTTTTGTTTTTTTTCTTTTTCGAATCTTCCTTTTACCTCATTCCAGGTTTCCTGCTGCTCCTGATGCTCGGTTTTTTTTGTTTTCTTGTTTATTTTTAGCTCCTTTAGAAAAAGGTAGCCTTAATGCAGTATATTGACGACCGCGCCGCCACTAGAAAATGCTTCTTCGGTTTTAAAATCAAATTTATGTATCGAGCTCTTCTAGTCGTTATCTTATTTTGTTGTTATTGTATTTGTATTTTCAATCCAATTTTATTGCTCGGAAGGAATCAGTTCTTTTCACCTATTTTTTGTACTCATTTTCTTTAAGCAAGCCTTGTCTTAAAAAGCTTTTTTACAAGAAAAAGATAACAAGGCCTAAGTTTATTTTGTGGGAATATATATATCTATATATATATTAATAATTCAGTTTAAAGTTTTTTTGTTTTTGTTTGCCGTCACGGTTCGTTAGATTTGAAGCCCCGAGCGTTCCACGTTTATTTATTTTATCAGTCCGGGTTCATGAACTGGTTGTCGCTTTTCTTCTTCGATGTTCAGCCGTAATTTATTAAATTTTCTTTCCGTCCACTTTTTGCCCTCCCACGATCATGCTTAAAACTAAAACAAAAAAAATAAAGACCAAATATATTTTACGTTCATAAAATGAGTCCTCTTCAACGTCTTCCGCTGCTCTTCAACGTTCATGGTTGCCGAATTCGTGTACTGTGCCCGGTAAGAGAGCCTAGGTCTCGGCATTGAAATGTGTCGTCAACGTGCGGCCGAAATTGTAAACATCCAGAACTGTGAATCGCGTGGCGCCATCTGTCGAGAAAACGCGCTGAGAAGCATGGGTTTCGTCGAAGGAAGTGTGATACCTTTTGCTAATTGTTGTATCGCTTTACGCGCGTAAAATATTTAGCGCAGCGAGAAATACCGAGCAAAATGCTCCACGATTCTGCTCACAAAACTTTAACACGCGGAACATTTTTGAAGTGAAGTATACTGCTAGTTGTATGTTATATCTTAAACTTTATAATCCCTCTCGATGACAACCCCAAAAAATGCTAAAGTGGTCTCATAAAAAAAAAAAAGTAAGGGCATACCATATAAAAGCAGGCCTTCTTTTTTACATCCTTTTTAGTTCCCGGCTTTTTGACAACTCACGATTCAACCGATGAAACATCTTAACAATTTGATGGCGATTTAAAACATTAGGTGACTAATCTGAAGGTTAATCGATTTATTGCCCAGTTCTCATATTCAGTAAAGGAGGCTAGTGGTAAATGGCTATCCGAAAGTTTGCATTGCAGGCATCACCGAAAAAGACAGGAACGAAATAAGTTACTCGCTACTCGCAAGTAAAGGGAACATCTAATGCTCTGTTTGTTTGTTTGTTGGTTTGTTTGTTTATTTTATTTTTGACACAATTGACACAACAAAGGTTCACACTACGGACCCAACGCGCCCATCTTTTATAGTGCACGCAGACCTAAGAACAACAAACCGAACGAGTTCGTTCAAACCACGATTGGTTGTAGTTTGAACGTAATCGTTCCTCTTCTTGCGCTTACGTTTGCGTGTCTTATGAAAGATCGGCGCGTTGTGTCCGCAGTCTGAACGTAGCCTTAGTGACCTACGGCACCTCAAAACGAAAGGAACGCGTTAAAGTTTACCGTTACCGATAAAAATGACAATTTTGCGTTACGTTTTTTATGAACAAAACGCCTTTAGTGTTTTGATGTTACAGATATGCATAAGCGCCGTGCTTCAAGAAGCGTTATGGGGGTCACTTCTCTAGAAAATTAAACATTAATGTGATTGTCAAGTAACTTTCAACCGCCTTCCTCCCATCATTTTTAAAAATAGTTTGTATAGCATAGCATCAGGGTGTCCTGAAAACAAATATTTGCAAATTCTCACAATTAAGGCTATTATGGAAAACAGATTGAGTTTACATTGCGTCCTATGTGTAATTTCAGCATATGTTTTGTATTTTATAAATACCACACAAGCCTCAAAGGCGTGAACTTTCGTTTTAGCGAAGTAAACCTTTTTCAGTTTGATTTAAAGAATCGTAGACCTACGTCAGCACCAACTTATTATATGATCTCAGCGTCTAGTGTTGCTAAATTATTTATATTTTGTACGAATTTTAAAAAGCAACAAGTGTGACTGACCTTAATCTCAGTGGTATAACGAAAACTATACAAATGTATTTAAAAACGTCTGCCAACCATATTCAATTTGTAAGTGCGCAGACCGTTTAACACGTTTTTAGAAAATTCTCACAACGAGAGCCATTCATCCTGGGCAAAAAACTAAAATTTTATTTGCTTATGAATAAATAGAAATAAATGCGTAACTCTTTTATGTGCCAGTGGTGGAACAGATCTTTTATGTGCTATCTTTTATAATATCTCAAGGAGAAATAACTAGCAGTGACAAAACAGACATACGTTTCTGTGGTGTTAAAAATATTAAAATGTAAAACTGTGAGTTTTTTCTCATAAAAATAGATTTGCCCAAATTGTCAGTCGTATAACGGTCAGTTGCGTAACGATCAGTTGTGTCGCGAGTAAATCGCAGCAAGAGTCAGTCGCATCAACTAAAAATAATGAAATCTACCAATTGGTATTCAGTATATAATCATGCTACTTCATGGCCAATTAAAGTGATTTTAATGACAGGCACAAGATGCAACGTCCGATGCCCTCGAGGCCACCCGCATCCACAAACCGGGGGAAACCTATAAATGCTTCGGTACGGTTAAAATTGTTTTTACTGTATGCTTTTTGCATGATAAATTTATTTTTTGGTTTGTGTAAGAATACTAAACTGTTCATCAAAAAGTGGACACGCTCCCAGATAAATAATATACCGCTTTAAGTTCAGTTCAATAGACCGATCTCATCAAGCGTTCAACGCATGCGTGACGCCGCCATAACTTTAGTTCACAGGAGGCAAAAGGCAGTGCACGAGAGGGCTCGTGCTCTACACGCGCCGAGCTCCAGCGAGGATGTCGCACGGGCAGAAAGACTAAAGTTCCCCTCGATGCCTTGCGGCAGCGGTGGCGTAGTCAAACTGGTTGGTGAGATCGGTCTATTACGCTTCTAAAAGAACAGGTGGCGCATTTCAAGAATCCTTTGGGAAAGAAGTAGCAGGGTTATATACTGAATACCAATTGGTGATTTAATTCTTTTTAGTTGATGCGACTGACTCTTGCTGTGGTTTACTCGCGACACAACTGATCGTTATAGAGGCTACGAGGCTACACATCTCGGAATTATTGTAGAATGTACTCAAGGTAAAGTGAGCTATCGCTCACTTTACCTTGAGTACATTCTGCAATAATTGTATGTTAACGATATATATAAACACCTGAGAGCTCGGCTGCGTTTTCCAAGTAAATAACAAGTAAATTTGCTAGTGGTCAACATAAGATAGTAAACTAAATTCAGTGTCGCCAAATTAACTTTTTACGAACCTAAATGTTTCATCTTCGGGAGAATGACCCATTGTTCATGTAGGAACTTAGCGTAATTACTTTATCTTTTCCTACGGTTTTGATTTTGAAGGATGAGTGCAAGAATTCGTAACTTGGCGCCTAGAAGCACACACAAAAAAATGAAAGCTGTTTACAACTCCCTGTAACACCGAATTAGAGCGCAGCTCTTGAGGAGGAGGGAAGGCGCGGAGGGGAGTTTCACGTGACCTCGGGGGGGGGGGGTCACGTGACCTTGGGGCGGCCACATGACCTGGGGTGCCACGTGACAAGGAGGGTCACGTGACCTCGGGGGTCACGTGGCAGGGGGTCACGTGACCTGGGGGGCCACATGGCCTAGGGGGTCACGTGACCTGGGGGTCACATGACCTAGGGGTCACGTGACTTGGGGGTCACGTGACCTGGGGGTCACATGACCTCGGGAGTCACGTGACTTGGGGGTCACGTGACCTTGGGGGGTCACGTGACCTAACGGTTACGCCGACGGCCACGCCAACGGCGATGCCAACGGCGACGCCGCTCAAGCCGGAAACGGGCGCCTAAGAGCTGCGCTCTAAAAAATTGAAGCGTAATTCTGTTGTTGAAGTTTTAGGAAGAAGACGTAACGACTAACGCAACTATACATTATTAGACAGTTTTAGTGGATCGTACGCTAAAGCCTTGCGTACGCAATAAAATTGCGGGTCGGGAGTGCGCGTGCGCAGAACGCAATAGAAGAGCTAGCGTATTGCGTACGCACGCAACGCTGGGGATTTTGCGTGGCGGGCTAGCGGGCTTTGCGGGACGCTCTCGAGAGATCTCGGACCCAACGAGAGCGCCAGTTTCAAGATGGCGGTTACCTCGACTGGCGCAGCAAGGGCGACGTGGTGTCTTCGAAGTTCTGTGTTACGTGAAATTGCGTGGTGTTCAGCTCGGCAATTCTTTCTGGGACCTACCGCGGTCGAATCAGATCGCCGTGCAGCTGAAGGCGTGCACAGTGAAAATGTTCGCCGCTCGGAATGTGCGTCAACGCTGCGATCTGCTCAACGCTAAGCCTATTCGCACAGTTCATCGCCGACGGACGAACGACTCTAAAAGAAATCGCCGAAGTTCTCGCTATGCACTGGACATCAGTAGGTCATAAATTTCATTCCGCGATAGCATTGATGAAAAGTGCCGTTTCCACGGGACGACTGACGGAGGCTCCGTGATCGAATTTGGCTACGCACTCGTACTCGTAGCCTCTATACCCAGCAGAAAAGCGCGTTGACGAGGCAGCTGCTGCTTGGTTTAATTTGAAATAAAATGATTGGACACGTTTTCATTTTCAATATTTCTTTCCTGGAGCATGGTTGCGATATAAGCACGCGGAATTCTACGGCTCTAGCAAATTTAACCATGATGATGCGCGGTGCTCACTCGAAAACGTAACGCACAACTAAATTCGGTCCGAGCAGGTCATTTTTAGCGTACGCTATACTATTGCGTATTGCGTACGTAAAAGCCAGCAACGCTATACTAAAACTGTCTAATAAGTAACGTAAGTACGTTATTTGTTAGTTTTGAAAACGTAATGAGAACGTTACTGCGTTACGAAGAAAGCAACGCATTACCGCTTACGGCGTTACATGTAGCGCGTTACCGCCAACACTGAGTGCGGGTCGCGATATCCCCTATGAGTCAGAGTGCCGCAGCGGCCGACGCCTTCTGTGTCGTGGTGCGGGCTGTTTGTCGAAGTCGTGGAAGTTCTGCCACGTTTCAAAAGCGGGTATTTAGCCAGAGACTCGTAAAATTAGCCTCTCTGCATTCAACGTCATCCAGCAGAATATCGAAGGGGGAGACCCCTCCTACAGACAAAAAAGCTACAGAGAAGACCATCTGAAAAATCAGCAGAACCCATCCTTTGGGAATGATTATCTACGTTAATGCGAATAGCATCAAACGGTGCGGAGTTATGCGCGTTCGTCAGGTGGCCGGCACACTCTAGATACGCCAGCCCACTCTTGAGGCGATTCTAAATTTGTTGACACTTTCACAGCCCTGCGCACGATCTCCGCAGCCCAGCACGTGCGTTTGTGTCACTTAGGAAGGCGAGCAAAGCACGCGCCATACGCACAAACACTCAAAATGGTACCGACCAGACTTTCTGGCGTCTCAGCTAGTCTCAACCAACGGTACTCTAAACGGTTGTTTATATCTTTACCATAGGACGCGCTTACAGCGCTGTCACAGCTACCGGTGCGCGCGCGTTCCATGCACGAGGGCTCATTCCGCTCTCGTGAGGCTGAGCACGGCGCTACATCACCCTCTCCCGAGCGCGGGAGAGGGTGAGCTAGCGGCCGTGCTCAGCCTCACGAGAGCGGAATGAGCCCTCGTGCATGGAACGCGCGCGCACCGGTAGCTGTGACAGCGCTGTAAAGCGCGTCCTATGGTAAAGATATAAACAACCGTTTAGAGTGCGTTGAATGACTGCCTTCATAGCTGGGAGAGGAAGAAGAAGTGATTGTAAGTAGAAGCCCTTTTCTTCCTGTGTGCGATTTATTTCAATAACAGGGGCCCGGGGCTCTCCCGGGTTACCCTGTTCGCCTAAACGGCACTGTAAGGTGGCCGAGTCGCCTACGAGTGGAAAGATGAGCTCCATCGGGAGCAGTACGACGGCATTTGATGGCCGGGTTTACAAGACGACATCGGAATCTTCCGACTACAAGGTTATACTTCCAAGACTACCGCAAGGTATGCTCGTCACCAACTCACTATTTTTACATGCTGACATCACCGGAAGGCCGTACAAGGCAAGCGACTTTAAGGACGCAATATTTTCTATCGTTGATCGGAAGGACGTCCTGGGCTTAGGCCAGTATCAAATGAGCCACGTATGGATGGTGACCTTCGGAAATGCTGCAGCAAAGCTCAAGATCAAAGCTTGCGAAGAGTTCATTATCAAAGGAAAAAAGTGCATAGTAATCGATCCATGCAAAGAAGAGATCAAGATGAAGCTCTTATGGCTGCCCATTCCTATGCCAGACTCCGAAGTGAGGAAGGTTCTAGAGCCGTTCGGGACAGTCAAGGACATGAGAAGAGAAACGTGGAGATTTTCAGGACTCGAGGATCTCGAAACAACAACCCGAGAAGTGACCCTCGTCCTGAAGCAGGACCTCACGGTGGACAAGATCCCACACCTCTTGAACGTGTACGGGTCCAATACGCTCGTCGTCATCCCTGGAAGACCACCGCTCTGCCTGAGATGCAAAGGAATCGGGCACATCCGCCGGCAATGTTGCACTCCTCGCTGCACGCAGTGCTGGAGATTTGGTCACACAAATGACGAATGTGTAGTGACGTACGCCTCAAAGCTACAGGGGAACGCAACACCGGACGCTGATCATAGCGAACATATCATGGACGTGGAGGAAATGTTCAATGAGGAAGTCGAGCGGACGCAAACGGGCGATGACCCAGCAATCCAGAACAACGACCCTCCTTGCAGCCTCAACGAAAGCCCATTGGAAGAACAAAGGCGCAACGAAAGCACCTCCCCAACACCGCACCCAGAACCAGGAGAAGCTACTGCAAGCAAAGGGAAAGGGCTGAGAAAGCAATCCCTGCAAACCAAGAAGGTGGCCGAGACCAAGAAGGAAGAACATCATTGCAAAAGAGCCAAGGTTGAGACCAGCGAGAATTTGACGGGAGAACCGGAAGCCATAAATATACTGCTGGACTCCACCGAGCCGCAAATACGGCTGGAACCCAAAGAGCAGCGGGTGAAACCCAAATTCAAAGACCGAAAAACAACCTCCCCGGCAGCTTCCGAACTCGACCCAAAGCATGCATAGGAATCCCCTCACGACCACCCAGATAAGTCCCTTCACAATTTCCACCATAAATGTGCGAGGGATTAATTCGAGAAAAAAACAATACCAACTTTTTCGTTTTGTACAAAAATATGACAGCGACATTGTGACCCTGCAAGAAACAAAAGTATCCGAACAAAACACCTTATTTTCGGGATGCAGCTTGTGGAAGGATTCCTACGATCTCTTTCACTGCCCTGCTGTTGACTACTCTGCAGGGTGTGCAATTCTATTTAAGAAAGATCTAAAGTACAAAATGTGTAGTATTCTCGAAGGGGCCGACAGTGGTCGTCTAATGGTAGCTAACATTATTTTGCAAGACCAGCCCTGGCGCATAATTGTTGTGTATGCATACAATAACGCAGCGCAAAGGGAAAGCCTTTTCTGTCAAGCTAGAATTCACGCCAACACAAGATTTAACGTGATTCTGCTTGGGGACTTCAATTGTGTAATAAATAAGAAGGATAGAGTTCCATCCCTAACCAGCGCAGATCCAAGCGCTGAAGCCTTAAAAGCATTGGTTCAAGACTGCGACCTGATAGATTCAGCAACAGATCACGCACTATGTTTTACACACTTTCAAGGGTCTTCCCATGCACGTTTAGATAGGATATATATATCTGGGTCAGTTCATACTGCACTAAGTAACTACAATGTGATCCCGGCATTCTTTTCTGATCACTGCATGGTGCAAGTGCGTGTAGGTATAAAAACACCCCAGAGAAATAGAAAACAACCGTCTTGGTCTCTTTGGAAGCTCAACGAAAGGCTCCTTGAAAACGACGACTTTATAAAAGGCGTAGAATCAGCACTAGAGATACTTGAATGCACCAAAGAAGGCTGGTGTCAAAAATGGGAATCTTTTAAATTAGAGATAAGAAAAATTGCAATAGAAATATCATCAATTGTTGCTTATCATGAAAAAATAAGAGAAAGGCGTCTGAACAATGACATCCTTTACCTGTACGGTTTGGAGTGCCAGGAGCCCGGAAAATACAAGGATGAAATAAAGAATATAAAAACACAAATTAAAGAACACGATAAAATACGATATGAAGGCGCTGGTGTAAGAACGCGTACTTTGCAATTAATAGAAGGAGAACAACCAACAAAAAGATTCCTTAACGAGGAGAGAGAATATATCAAGAAGAAACGGGTAATGACATTAAGCGAAAATGGTCGCGTACTGAACGATGAAAAGGAAATAGAAGACGCCTTTGTTTCGCACTACGAAAATTTATTTGCTGCAAGACCACATTCTGTACCAACCCAAATGAAGGACTTCCTCTTATTAGAGCTACCAAAACTTGAACCAGATATGACTAAGATCCTAAATACTCCTATTGACGTGGCTGAAGTCGAACTGAATATAAAAGAAATGAAGTCTGGAAAGGCCCCAGGACCAGACGGTTTACCAGCCAGTTTTTACAAAAAATGGAGCAAGAAACTATCACCCATACTCTTAAACGTTTTTGAGGAATCATACCGACGCGAATACTTACCTCCATCGTTTCGGAAGGCACACACGGTACTGATTCCGAAGTCTAGAGATCTGGACAAGAGTCAACGAGTGGACGGTTATCGACCAATAAGCTTACTAAACGGCGACTATAAAATTTTTGCAAGGGTACTCGCCGGACGTTTACAAAGCGTGATAACGTTTTTGGTTGGAGACCATCAGACGTGTTCCATCAAAGGGCGGAATATACAAACGAACATCCACATCGTCCAGTCCATAATAGAGATATGCCAACGAACACAAGAATCAGTGGCTATTCTACAACTTGATCTGGCTAAGGCCTTCGATCAAGTTCAACACTCCTTTCTTTTCGATGTACTCGCACATATGCAAGTAGGAGAAAACGTCATGCGTGGAATCAAACTTTGTTATACTGGAATCTCAACGAAATTGATTGTTAACGGAGCTCTTACAAAATCCATACAAGTACAACGCTCGGTTAGACAAGGATGTCCTATGTCACCACTTCTTTTTGACCTCTATCTTGAGCCCCTCTGCAGATACATCATAAACGATAGCAAGGTTCAAGGTTTTCGCCTTCACAGCTGCGAAATCAAGCTTCTTGCCTACGCTGACGACCTTGTGCTGGTGTGTTCCAACAAGCCCAGCATAAAAAACGCGATGCTATGCGTTTCTAACTACTGTGCCGTGTCTGGTGCGTCAGTAAACAAGGACAAAAGTTGTGGCTCGTGGTGCGGGGAGTGGGGATCGACACCATCTACATTTGAGGACATACAATGGTCCACAGCGAAGCCCAAGCTCTTAGGAGTCCCGTTAAGCGCAATGGACAATCCCAAGCCTATGTGGGACACAGTAACAAAAAACGTTAAGACAGCTGCCAATATATGGAGTTTAAGATATCTATCTACTTTTGGAAGAGTTGCTGTATGCAATATTTTCCTCTTGTCAAAGCTAATGTATCTTCTGCAGGTTATACATTGCTCAAGGACGACGGTCAATCTGTTAAACAGAATATTGGCTACGTTTATTTGGAGGTCACCATACGAGCCAATGAGGAGATCAAACTTGTTTCGAAGAATTCACGATGGAGGACTTGGTTTAGGTCATATTTTTGTTAGGCAACTAATTGCCAGATGGAAATTTTTTTCACAGGAACAGCATCCTTTTTTAGAATTGTGCAAGCATTTTTTCTTAGCAAAATATATGGCAACACCAGGTG
>JAZHYW010028810.1:0-23421 GCA_037355805.1 Ixodes ricinus | reverse complement strand
GCGAGGTTTGGTCATTTTGTTAGTATCTCTTTTTGTCCGGCTAGCAGGCGGGGAAGGCAATGGCGCTACTTGGCCAGAATCCAGTGACTTTGTGGGTGGGGACAGAAGGATACTTGCATGCAACGCCACTGACCAAGAAGCTTCTTTGTCGCCGCGTAACTTCAAGAATAAACAGACGTTTTATTTCAGCCTCTCCTTCGCAAAACTTGATGACGAAGTTGTAGGGATCGCATTGTTGATAACGACAACAATGCTATCCCCAGGATTTCGTCATCGAGCTTTTCGATCCCCGCGGTGACAATATTTAAATGAGGCTATACTGTGGGCACGAGCACTGCGTGAACGTTTGATTTGGGCTCGTGACAATCAATGCCCCGAAATGCATTCGGGTAGTGACTTGTGCCCAATCGCTGTGATGACGGGAATAGTCAAAACTTAACAATGTGTGGAACTCAGCACGTGCTTTGCTTTGCCAACTTCAGCGCGTGGTTGAGATATAACGGGGTCGTCTGTTCTGGCTAAGAGTTGAGGGGTTAAACACTGCTCGTCTTTTCTTTAATTTCTTTTTTCAGTACTGTCATTGCCTGTAGAAAGAAATCAACGCGTATTTCATCGCTTAGGAATCTTAAGGAATAATTCGAAGTGGTAGTTACTTTGCCCATTTAAGGGGAACTGCGACGAAATTGGAGCGCCTCTTTATTGTCTAAATGCGAGTCATTGTTTTGGCAATAACACCGAGACACCAATTTGTTGTTCGAAAAGACGTCAAAATATTCGTTAAAACAAATTAAGCGATTACCGGATTGCACCTGGTGGATGTTCCCGAATTTCGTTACGTCCAAACTTTCCATAAAACTATTCAAACACTTTTTCATATAAACTACATGAAATATAAAATGTTTATTTTAAAGCTGATATTTTACGTTACGATCAGTATGTTGCATTGCTGAGTAACTTGCTCGATCTTGCATCATTGGGTAATATTTCGGGAGCTTTTCGAAGTTAGTCTAGATACAACGATAATCAGTTATAACGATTGAAAATTCGAATATTCGGGGTTCGCTTATTATCGTCATTAGTGGATTGCACTGTATTGCGGAATACAGATACAGATGCATAAAAAAAGATTGTTCTCCCGAAATGGTGGAAGAAGTTGGAACGGTGCAGATCGTGGTGAATGCAATGTGATAGTATTTGTGGTCCTCTTTTTCTGTCAGTTATTTATGCATCTCTTCTTACCTCAGACACTTCGTCTATTCACATCCACCACCCGGAATGCCGCTAAAACATATAGTATTTGCCTCTGTGAGCCCACATAGATATTGGGGGCCGACTGCTCGGAATGCTTGACAAAAGGCGCTTCCCCGAAATGAACCCTCATCTTGTGTCTCAAACTTTCGTCGAAGTGCTTCTGAGCCACCCAGGATGGGAACTCAGAGACAACAAAGCCAACCTGTCTACACTAATGCCGTTCCCTCCACAATTGGTGGTTTCCTCTTCTCCACTTCCTTTTTTTTTGTACGCGTTTTCTACTCTAAATTGGAAAACAAAATGGAGGGCTTTGTAGGCAGAAGAACCTATTCTGCTACACTTGCAAATAATCTTTCTTAGCACCACTTGATATTTGTTTCGTTTGTTTCACATGTACGCTTTTCCTCTGTTATGGGGGTTGTGCTGCGGGTTCACTAAACAGGAGGTTTTCAGTTTATCGTAAAAGCCCGACAGTTAATTTTCTCCAGCAAATGTAACGAGATACCTACAGCCTGAAGGAGTATTGCGAAACAACCGATAACCGTTAAATGTATTTAACCACTGATATACAAATACATCTTTCAATTGTATCTCGATACAGAAATACAGATACTCAAAAGTGTCTCTAAGATATACTATCGGGATACATTTGCATCTCGATACTGCCTATAGTCGGTGACAGCTCAAGAGTGAAGTGGAAAGCTCCTCCCACCTCTTTCCACTTTGGGAGAGCGAACGGTGGAGAGGAGGCGACCTCCTCTCCACTGTTCGCTCCGCTGAAGTGGAAAGGGCTGGGAGGAGCTTCCACTACGTTCTTGACCTGTCACCGACTATAGCTCCAAATCTGGAGAGTCAGCCATTGTAAGTTTCAAATGAAATGCAGCAGATAATGTATTAAGGAACTCTTCGGAACCACTTGCGTTAAGTTGCGACCGAGTGCGCTGGCTTGTTCTCTCCTAATCTGTTGCGACGAGAGAACAGAGTGGCACGCTGGCGCCATCAGCGAGGGAGCGCATATGGAACTGCAGTTCACTAGTGTGAAGGTTTTCAATTATTTGCGAGATCAAATGAACACACTATCTATAACAAATTGCCATTTATAACTTTGTCAAATCATTGTTTAAGCCTTGAATGAAAAATGGGGATGAGCAAAACAAAATATATACGGCAAACGCCAGTGCTGAACCCGATAGTTGGCCCTGTGTGTTTTCTCGTCGTAAGAGACTACACAACGCACTCGGTTGCAACTAAGCGAAAGTGTGTGAACAAGCCTCAAGTGTGTTTACGCTGGAACATTGTATCCGAAATGCAGTCATGTACACGTTATCTCTCCCCCAAAACCAAAAAAGAAAAGCTAAAGTAACTAAACACGTTACTCGTTGCCTATTATCAAAGAGAAAGAACGCGTTACTTTACCTATAAAGTAGCGAGTTACCTCTCTCGTTGCTTTGACGACCGAATACACAACTTCTTTTGTTTCGTGGTTTATTGTTTTCTTTTGAGTAGTCGTTACACTTAAGCGGTAAATGCCTCTCGAAGTTTTCAACCGTTATGTTTTCCTTCTTCATTGAAAATGCGCCGGAAACGCGAGGGAGAGGAGAAACGAGACCGCGCGGGAACGCCAGAACGTCGAGCTCTGGTTGGAAAGATTAGAGGGTATTGGGCAAGAGATCGAACAGTCCCGCCTCTAACAATACGCATCAGCTAAAAAAAAAAAAAATTGGGTTGTGTGTATGTTTATAC
The DNA here is from genome assembly GCA_037355805.1 of Ixodes ricinus. NCBI lineage: Eukaryota > Metazoa > Arthropoda > Arachnida > Ixodida > Ixodidae > Ixodes > Ixodes ricinus. The sequence goes on along the minus strand of JAZHYW010028810.1, from coordinate 20,427 downwards.
AGCCTAAAACTTAATCTGCCTCAACGGGCGACGAGTCTCCCAGCTGTAGATGAGCAATTTAGCCAGTGCAGTACAACCGCTAGCCTGGGGTCTTTAACGTGCAGCACGCAGTAGTGATACACGACCGCACGCCTGTACGATGCTGCTCCCGATCGAAACGGGCAGGGGTGGGGGATTGAACCCAGGATCCCTGGGTTCTGCAGCGCGAGCTTTCGCTCCACGTGCTCCGAGCTGGTGTGCGCTACCGCACTCGGCCACCGATCCCCCTCCTCTGATAGATGAGCTGACAAGGCTAGCCGAGCAAACTGGGCAGCGCTGGCACCTCGTGACGCAAGCGAGAGTACGCGGTGAACGTGCAACGTGCACAGGGGATCAGCCGAAACTGCGGTGCCACGAGCCACCCCAGTTTCTCGGCCACACGGATCGGTGTCACCATCTAGGGGTCAAAATTTAAGCTCCTTCACGATGGCTGCCGTAAGGCCTCAACCTTAAACACTGCCGTTTACACACAACACTGCCGTTCACATTTGAGGAGTAGCTCCTCAAATGTAACGAATACCCTTACTCGTTACTTGGCCTTACTAGTATCCAAGTAAGTTACTCGTTCCTTTTCTAAAGAAAGTAACTAAATATGTTACTTGTTTCCAGACTTGTACCGTACGCATTACAAGTAATCAAATTACTTGTAATCGATTACTTTTGGAGTCATTTTGTAATCAGGGTATTACTTTTTTAGGCAGTAATCACAAGAGTAATCTGATTACTTTTTGAAGTAATAAAAATTACTTCTAACCGTTACTATTTTTCCGTGAACCCCCGCACACACCTTTTTTTTTCTGAAATTACAAAAATATAATTTGCTTTTTTTTTCGAACAGAAGAACAGAGATTTTTGCGGATCTGTAGGAAACGAGGTCAACCCCTTTGTATGTATAGTTTCTGTGGAATGTCCGTTTTTTTTTTTCGAGCTGGGATTGGGATTGGGAAGCCCCAGGGTAGCCCCAGGAAAGCCCCAGTGCGTGACAAAGGCCATTCAGGGCGAAGTTTGAGGGAGCAGAATGTAGCTTTGTAAGTCCTTCGTTCAAACTAGCCACCTCGCACACACACACAGAATTATTAAAAAAAAACGATTCTGCTTACGGCACCTACTCGCAGCCCATAGGAGAACCAGAAACGAAGAATGTCTAAAGCGGATGCAAAATATAACAAAGCCAGTTGAAATGCACGTCAAGATCCCATATTTCCCCTACGTGGTCTTTGTGACAAGCAAGGTTTCGAGGTTGGAGGTAGTTCATTGTTATGAGTGCTAAAGACCTAAGTCTTCACACAACAAAGTAATAGAAAAAGTAACGGTTACTTCTTAAAGTAATCTCCAATTACTTTTGCTGTCGAGTAATCAAGTAATCTAATCGAATACTTTTTAGCCAAGAGTAATAGTAATTGTAATCGATTACTTTTTTTAGTAACGTGTACAAGACTGCTTCTTTCCAAGAAAAGTAATTCGGTAGAAGTAACTTGATACTAGTAACGCGTTACGTACGTGTTCTTGCGAAATGTCATAAAAATTGTTAGGGCAGATGACATTTCAGGATGGTGTGATATACCATTTGTAAAAATCCCAGAAGGCCACGCGTGAAGTCTAGGCTCCTGCTCGCCCATGCAGCATCTATCACGTGAGACTAAAGAGAGGATGAGAGAGGCTGTGTTCCAAATCTCACTCGAATGGATCCGAGTTTCTCCGGCGGATCACGTCACGTGAAAAGACAGAGCAACGCTGGACGCGGGTAGGTTTTTTAACGCCAGGGTACAAGGCCTTTACCCTAGAATCTAGGGTAAAGGTCTTGTACCTTGCTGTTCTCGATCTCACTCTAGGCCCTAGAGTGAGATCGAGTAAGTTCTGAAACTTAGCCAGAAAGAGAGAGAGCAGCACACTTGCTCATCTACCCTTGCTCGCGTTTCCTCCGTCGTCTTCTGCAACCGGTTCTGTATACAGGCCTTCCCCGGCACTGCTTTCGGCGCCACGGATGGCGCCGCATGTTTTAAAACAGGTCTGTACGTCACACTGGAGGATTTTTCTCGCATTTCCATTGTGGAGGAGCGAACGCACTCCCTTAGTCACCTTCCCGCTTCGCTTAATGGCCTCCCGTAACCTATTCGCCTTTTTAGTTCGCAACGAACAGAGTGGTGCCTTCTAATCGGCATCTTCGGCGCACTTCCTTTTCACGTACATTGCCTAATTTTTTATGCATCATTTTTTTATCATAAAAAATAATTAGGTGCAACAGTGCTATAAGTAGGCAATTCCAGAATATAGCCTATATATTCAATTTCGTAAATACTGCAAAACCCGCCGTTTAGTTCAGAACCGGAAGTGCTTGGGGGCTATTTTCACACTGGCGCCACCACGTTTCAACTGACGCGAGAAAGAGCGAAAAGTCGGGAGGTGCTGGTAATCCCTGTGGTGGTTTGGCCCTAATCATCAGATTTCCCGACGACGGCTCCCTTTTTTCTTTTGGTGGTGTTGACTTCGCGTGCTTCCACAGTTCGCTTTGTTCCTTAGCCTTGGGGTCGTAATGGTGCGCCTTAACTCATCCATAGCAATAGGCGATCAAAGAAGTCGTCACGATCGGCTTGGGAGAGCTGCAACATTTAAGTGGCAGATTCCTCCGAGTGCTGTTTTTGCATGGGCCTCAGCGGTGGCGGAACCTGCGTGTGGGGACCTTCATTATGTGCAAATCATCGGGCATGTACGAATCCTTGGACATTGTGAAATAAATATTTTGAGCGTGCCGAGACTGCATGGGACGCGGGCTGGCCCGACAGCACAGCTTTTGGAGATATGATATTTTTCTACTGCCCATAATGAGAGCTTTTTAAACGCCCCTCGTGCTTCGTTGACGGGGCCATCAAAACCGAAACCATGCCACGCCACACCCCTCCGTGGTGAAATGGGTTCCATAATGCATCGCGCGTAGCGCTGCGTACCGGGATTTTTGGAAGTAGTCTATTGGACACGAGGCTCAGCCAAACGCTGACTCAGCACTCGTGTCCAAGCTGTGTCTTTGCTGGATCTCGCTGAGATGACGTCAAAGTGCACAGGCTTGGATTATTCGAGATGGTGTTAAATGTAAACTGCGTACTCTTTTTTTTTTTTGAGTGTGTGTTTTAAAGTTTGCAGTTAACATAAAACAAACCTTTCTACTACTTTCCGAAGAAACCTGTGCTGAGAACAAGCATCTCTACGGAGGCGTCTTCTTCGTTGAAGCTCTCCCGAAAACGGACACCGGGAAGGTTCAGAAGAAAGCGCTGGTCGACACCTGGGCCACCGGCGCATATGGCAGCCCTCGTAACGGCTAAACGGGCGACTTTCTGACAACAGTTTTGCTCCGAACCAGTCAGTGTGAGCTTAGCTGTTGATTTGCCCTATCTTGAATTTACGGCTCTGTGTAGGATCGGTGAAGGACTTGCGTGAATAAAGATTCCGGTGGTGTTGCTAATATTAAAGTGTTGGAGTTTTGTTTTCGTACCTTTCTTGGATCAGGATTTTGTTTTGTTGTGTCATTTACTTATTCGGGGCTATCGCGTGAGATTATCTGAAAGTTTGAAAAACGCTTCTCGCCTCATGGTTTGTTTTCCTTCGTTCTAATGCTGCAATCCCATTGGCCGAGGAGCTATAATAAGATGCCTTGGGACTCGCCACGCCCTGCTCTTAAACTGCCTAAGTGAATGTAGGAAACTCTGCCATCAGTGCTGTACAAGTTCCTCCAAAACAGCAACGAAAGCTCGATCCTCGTTTTCTTTTTCAATCATGGAACGAGTTCCGATTAGAAGTTCCAGCGGTTTGAAAGGAACGCGTTCCCGTTACATCTCCAAGATCATGTAGTTATTTTAATTACGTTGCGTTTGCGTACTTTAATGAAATATTGTGCTGGATAATCCGTTGATGAAATAAAGCACGGAGGTAGGGAGCTTCTGGAGGCGACATGACTCCACCAGAGGTGAAGTCAGAAGTGTGAAGGGACACGCCCCCCAATGATGACCAAAAGAGCTGTGGTTTTTGTCATCGTGGGGTGGAGAGGGGGGCCGGTCCTTCCACATTTCTGGCTTCACCTCCGATGGCCTCATGTCACCTCAAGAAGGTTCTTACCTCCATAAAATAAAGCGAGCCAGTGAAAATTGAACTACACGTCGTGGCGCCCCGATTACATTTGTTCCAGTTCTTTGTTTTCGACTATCTTTCGGACACTTCCCCCATGCCGGGAGGTCGGAGGTTGAAGTAGTCGAAAATAAAACGCCTAAAGACCTACCGAACATGAATAAAATTGTAGATATACAAAAAAAAAGGGACATCGTTTCTCCAGTTGCTCCCTCGAAAACGTAGTGTTAACATTCCAGTTCCATCGATTCAAGATGAAAAGGCGCCGTTCCTCCGTTCCTTTTAACTATAACGCGTTCCAGGAATGCAGTTTCTTGGAACGCCGTTCCCTACAACACTTGGCTCATTCGATTTGCCAGCACCAATTCGCACCAGTGCAGAGAAGTGTAGCTCGCTGCAGAAAGGTGCAGGGCACGTACGTACTTCCTGTTGTGTCTTGAGATAGGCTGCATTCGTAAATTGAATATTGCGGTCGGTACCAAGTGCGGGCTGGTGCAAAAGGAGCAGGTGAATCGAACGCAGCAAGTTTCTGCAATCATCGTATTTGTGTTCTCGAGCAATTTTTTTTTATTTACTGTAAATGACACTTTTTGCGAGGACCTAATTTTCGCGAATCTCGGGAAACGCCCACGATTCGCGAAAAAAAGGTCCCGCAAATGTGTTTTCCTCATATCTAGCTGTTTTCCGTCGATTGGCACGCAGTCCAAATTGCAATCTCTGTGTGGGCCTTCTTCCGCAAGCTCAGCAACACTATTTTGACCAGCGACAGAACCGAAGCTGTTTTTTTCGCGAGCCAAGCTGTCTGTCGTCCGCGATTACTGGTTGCTGGCATGGCTGCGCTTTAAAAAATTCAATTTTTGATTCCTTAAGTTAAAAAAAAATCCTTTTAAGTAACTTTGCTCGCATATTTCCTGTGTTCTTAGGGATTCTAGGGCAAGGTTATTATTTAATAACGTAATGAACGATTAAATATCGCCACGTGTTTCTCACGTTTTCCCTCCAATAATGGTCTTTAAAGGGTTATAGTTTTACACAGCCTACTCAGCATACTAATACATTGGTAGACAACAGCTTCTTTGGAATATGTTTTCAAGCTGTCTCAAAATAAACATTTTGTATCACAAAACGTCCTATTCTTTTAATGATCAAAACGAAACCAAAATTTATGCTTTGGTTATCGTCTATTTTTTTATTGTATAACTACTTTCTAAATAAATAAAAAAAAACAGTATGTCTACTTTTCCACGCAACACTCGGAGAGCCAACAGCGCAATTCACGGAGGCAGCTCAGCGAATGGCGGTGCCGAAACACATGTTTGGACCAAAAAACGCAGTTTGAGTTGGGACATTAAGGAATGCAAAACGTCACGCTTTAGATGTCACAACTCAGATTGCGTTTTTGGTCTAAACATATGTTTCGGCACCGTCATTCGCTGAGCTGGCTTCGTAAGTTGCGGAGATTGACTCTGCGATTGTTGTGCGGGAAGTAGACGAACGGGCTTTTCTTAGAGTGTAAGTATGCGGTGGAAAATTATCACCCCTTAACATTAATATTCGTGAAAATAAAAATGGGAAGAACGACACAACATTTACTTGTTACTTATCAAAGTAACTAATGAATCTATGCCTTCATTGGCTTACCCTAAATTTCCAAGAACACGGTACATGTTACGAAAGTAGGTTTTGAGTATGTGTTTTTATATGCTTAAAGAAAATGGTCTGTACTTATCAAAGATGGCAGCCATTGAACCGGAGCCTTAAACAGCCCCGGTAATAATCATACTGGTTTCGACGCCCCGAGCGTGATGTAAAAAACGTAATCATCCGGGGCCCGTCTGGTGATTGGTGAAAGCCAGCAATGCTTTCTCGTTTTCTTTCTTGATCGTGAGTTATTTTAAGATAGCGCGTTATGAAGTGGAATAACAATGAAAAGCGCATATTTCGAACCACAAACGTCTTCTAATACGAGAAAAAAAATGAGCACGATCAAACGCGATCCCCGCACTCGTCTTGTGGGAACTATACCCATGATCTACGTCTGGGATCAACTATGCGCAAATAAAAGAGAGCGGAAAAGATGGTAGAAGATTTGTTTTATATGTCGTTTCATGCTCCCTTCGGGAACGGGCGTCTTGTCTTCTGCCGCACTGGTAGTGCGACACCTGACACCGTTCCAGTGACGTCAGGTTGCCGAATGGGAGCTCAAACTCGTTCGCGACAGCTGCGTTGTCTTTCGTCTTTCTGTACGTGTTGACGATGCCGAGAACAAAAATGTCCGCCTTGACGGAGCGCCCTCCAGCTCACCGTGCCAACCGCGTTCTGCAACTGCCTTTCCCTTTCCCCGCCAGAGATCCACTTGACGCCCCGTTGTCAGTAGACAGGAGCCAGGAAAGAGCGACCGCCCGTCAGTAATCAGTGGGGCAGCTTGTCGCACGAAGGTCCGCTGCGGCGAAGAAGACGAAGCCGAAATAGCCCTGCCGATAGCCTGGCCTTGGCGAGACGGGGTGCAAGGAAAACTTGAGAAATCAGCCACAAACGACCAAATGAAAAAAAAAATCCGATGTCACTTGGAGTTATTGTGCGAATGGGAATTATAAAAGACCCTTCACACCTCTCACCCAGTAGCGTGATTTGCACTGGAATAATGAACATGACGTTTCACGTCATTTTCAAGTATTTTGGGTCTGGGAACAGCATTGAGAGTTGTACTTGATCCGCCTCCATTTGTTGATTGAAATGAGTGGACCAATTAATCGAAACGTTCGGAAGAAACAAAAGCGTCGCAATGCATTATGATGTAACCACCTTAGGACAGACGCATTTACAGAATGGCACACTTGTCCGAGTCAGCCCAGAAAGCGACCTCGCATATATGGAACGCGTACAACAAAAGTGTTAGTCAAAAGAATGCCAACGAAAAGGACCATCAGATGTGCAGGTGAAATACGAGCGAGAAATGCGAAAGCAACAAATTATCCAACTTCAGGCGTTTGGGGCTGATGCCACCATCTCGCTGAACTCATTGGAAATAAATTAAGTGAAATACTACGATAACTAGTCTTCCCGTCATGACCTTCATATTAAGAAAGGAGCCACCTCTATGCGTAACCAAATGTTTTGTCACTTATAACTTCTAAGTAGTTTTAATATTAATATTATCTCAAAATATGCACAAAACAGTCCAAGTGATCATACTTCTGGTCTGGATTTTACTAAAACGCTCCAGCGCCATCACAACAAAAACAAAGGGCTACACTACCTTCAGGGTGTGTTCATAATGAATTCCCTAAAAAATAAATAGCGCGTTATTTCTTGAAATGTAAGGTATTTGTAGCAAACGTTGCTCATTGACTGACGAGCGGGTGAATGCCTCTTATTATAAAAAAAACGCGATATATCTAAATCGGGTGTATTTAAGCGATATATTCAAATCGTGCGCTTACCATAGTCAACAATACTTGTTTAGTTTGTGGGTGACTTTCTTGCATAACCTCTTTCAGTCCCAAAGTTATTTAAAAGAATTACTTAATATATTTTATTTACATAGACCTACTGTATTTTGGACATTGGTGATTTTGGCTCATATGTTGTTTTTTTTTCCTTTTGTAGATATGAATTATTTTTTAATAATATATTTATTTATTACTTTGAGTTTGAACGATTCCAGCTACCAGAATATTCGAGGGTCGACTCAAACTCGTGCTTCGACATAAAAAAGAGACACTCAAAAGAAAAGTTCCATTTATGAAAGTGAAAAAAGCTGCATTTATTAAGCATGGTCTAGCGCAACAAATTATTCGAGCGACATATAAGTCACTGTGTTGATAGGTAGGCCTTGTCTCATGGTATACGTTCCAGCGACAGCCCTCACGTTCAGGTGGCTTACATCAGCATACAAACTCTCGTCAGGACCATCCGGAGGAAGCCGCACAACTCCCTTTCAACGTCAGTGGCCGGGATCCACGGTGGGCAGTTCATCAGACACTCTCTTCCGTTGCACTGGCTCAGTTGTTCGATGCACTTAATATGTTCACGCACGTCTTCATTGCAAAGACCGGGTTGCACAAACAAGTTTCGCAGCTCGTGGGGATCGTTGGCGAGGTTGTAGCTTTCCACAAAACCCTGCGAAAGATAAAGTTGTGGGTGAAGTGCATTTTGAGGTGATCGGGACCTTTCGGCGAGTTCGGTCAAGCAGACCGACGACGCTAAGCTCAAGGTATTTTGTTGCATTCTATTCATTTGTCTCGGAGGCATCGCATTACAACAGGGTAAAACACCGGGTGTTTACAAGAAAAGAGAAACCGCATCCTTCTCACCGCAAAAATAAACTACGCATCACCGAAGGCCAATTCTGTGCCGACTTACAACTGTAGCAGTTGGAAGCAGATTCTAAAGTTTCAGATTTACCGTTACCTTATTCAAATGGTATAAGACATTTTCGAAAATTTTGATAAGAAAATGGGGTTCGTCTCCGGTAGCGGACGCCATGAATTTCCACCACATAGAAAATGTTCTATTGGTTTCTGCAAGAGGGCGTATTTAGAAAAATTAATACGTTACGGTTTCTTAATTGATAATTAAATGGTTCATTCCTCAAAAGTAATTAAAAACTAAATTATACCGAACGTTATACGTTTTTCTAAATAGGCCATTTGGCAGAAACCAATAGCACATCAACCGTTTTACAGTGCAATGCGTATGTATGCCTTCAGGAGCGATTTTACCTACGTTTTAAGAAACAGCCTTTATATGCATACATAACAGTAGAAATACTAACGCAGACAACATGAGCTGGAACAGTCCTTCATGCTTCTCTGGCGTACTTGCCACTTTTGAGAGAGCTGTAGTCCGAACTAGGAATGGAATGCAATGCGGAGTTGAGGTGCCCTACTTCGTACTATTGGACAAATTGAAAGATAGTCGAGCCTTTAGAAACCGCAAACGCAGAAAAAGACCGGATCGGGTGTTTCAGCTTATATTGCTCGTGGGGATACAAGATAAGGCATTTAACAAACGTCAAATCAAGACAAGTATGAATACAGTAAAAATAGCACACAAAGCACATTGAAAAGCATACACAAATCTTTGTTAAGTACACAAAGACTTCAAGGAACAAATAGACAAAGCAACTCTTCACAACTCTGCTTGAACTACTAAAGGTTCGATGCACATACAACATGCACGCATTGGGTAGACTATTCCAGTGGTGTTTATATGAACAGATCAAGTGGAGAAAGCAAAAATAGGCTAGTATGATATTTTATGGGTTCAACTTAGTACAACATTACATAGGTTCAGCTTTGCATGGTGCCAGATGTACACCGCTTAGGTGCCCAGAAAGATATCCCCAACAATAAATCGTCGTAATAAATTCGATGAAATATTCATCAGCAAGCAATAGGCCCTTTCGAAAATTGCTCTTGGCAACAATGATCCGGTGCCTTGACGGCGCTCGAAAATGCGGCTGACCACTATGATCGGGCAAGGCGCTGCCGAAAGTGCAGCTGGCCACTATGATCAGGCAAGGCGAGACAAAGACAGTAACACATCGTCCAATCACAGTAAAGTCAGCAATATATCGAATAGCTATGCAGATTGTAAAAAGAAGAATGGAAGAATGGGCAGAAGGCAAGCAGATACTTTGAGAGCTCCAAAATGGTTTCAGAAGGGATAGAAGGCTGAAGGATAACGTATTCGTAATCACCCGGTACATAGAGATAGCAACGACAACGCAAAGGCCGTTATGGCTGGCATTTCTGGACATCAAAAGAGCATACGACAATGTGAATCAGGCAAAACTCTGAATCAACTGAAAATATGAACTAAATAAAATTTGTTTAAGTTTCTGAACAGATATATGCAGGTAACAGAGCAGTTATAACTTGGGAAGGCCGAAACCACAAAACCAGCAGCAATAAAAGAGGATTTAGGCTAGGCGCTCAGTGTCTCCCTGCTCTTTATATATACCTTAGTGAAATGAAAAAAAAAAAGATTAGATCAATACAATTTAGGATTTGATCCGACATACATGGAGGGAGGGTAAAAAGCCAAATCAAGTTTTACCAGGGCTGTTGTATTCAGGTGACATTGTGCTTGTAGCAGAGAGTTCAGAGACGATGCAGGGACAATTTAGAATTCATGGTGGGGAAGAGGACACTGATTAAACTTCTGTAGGGACGAGCCTGGGATACTAGTTTATAACGACACAGGGGAAACCTCTGGAGATGCAAGAGACTGTGATAGAACACGTAGGAAAGTACAATTATTTGGGTGTGTGGTTAAATGAGGAAGAAAATATCTGAATGAACATGAAGATAGTGAAATAAGAAGGGGAAAAGAAATTCGGCTATAATGAAACACAAAACACTATGAACCTTTAATAAATACGAAATTGTGAGGGTATGGAAAGGAGTAATGGTTGCCAGGATGACCTTTTGCAATGAAGTCTGTGGTGTATAAAATCTGAAGTACAGTCAAGCTTAGAGGTAAGGCAAAGAAATGTAGACAGAGTAGATTCAGGCGCATTCAAGGTAGCACGCCAAATGAAGTGGTACCGGGGGATATGGGGTGGGCATCCTTTGAGAGCAGAAGGCAACGAGTAAAGTTTGACCAAAAGACTAACTAGTATGGAGCAGATGAGGTGGGCAGCTAAGGTATATAAGTTGCTATACATGCAAAAGCTTGAACACAAATTGAACGAAACGGACTCGAAGCGCGAAACAATTTTTTACAAGCGGACAACGAAACGAAGTTAGTAGAAAACCGAGTTAAGGATGCAGATAGAGAGATAGATATGGGAAGGAAGTATGCAGTTGAAATCAACTTTAGCTATGTATAGGTTACAAAAACAGGAAATAAGGAAAGAAACTTTGTCTGATAATTCCCGGAGGAAGCTCTTTACTGTTTGAGGCCAGAACTGGGGTACTAAGAACGAAGAATTATAGGGAAAAATTCAAAGGTATAAATACAGTTTGTTGCATATGTGGAATGGAGATCGAAACTATAAAAATGCCTGGTTTTGAGGTGCAAGCGGCTTAAACCTGCCCTCCCTGAGGGAGAACAGGCGTAAGGGGGCCCTGGGGTTTCAGTGGAGAAGATGGAAGGGTGGATTATAAAAGGGTCGAGGTAGCGAAAAGGAGGTTAGAGCATTGGGGGAAGGAGACTTGGGAAAACTGATATTGGTAAATGCAACTAGCACAGCTGGAGACAGGGAGGACAGAGGAAAATTGCGACTCTTTCTCCTGTGGCTCCAGCCCAAAATCTTCAACCCTGCCTCTCAGTGGGTCTGGGTTTTGGAAAGAACCCTAACAAGGTTGACCGGAGGAAAATTGGTGGCTCCCCCGCCGGGGGAAGAAGGTGGGGGTGTGTTTTCCTTTTTATTTTGTATTTGCCCAATCCCCCCAAAGGTCAGCCTGGTGGTTCATTCCCCTGGCCCGGTGATAGTTGCAGGGATGAAAGGGAAAAGAAATTTTGTATTTAAATGGGGGAGGAAAGAATTTTCTCAGGTTAGGTAGAGCAAGCTACCACTCCGTTACAAAGGGCATGGCCAATATCATCCATCCATCCATCCGGCCATTATCTGGTATGCGCCCGCGATCGCGAGCACCAGCGTCGCTGGTCCCGATTCGGCTATCGCGGACCAGGAGCTTGGTTGACATTCCAAATTGGTACACTTCGGATAAAGTAAATGACAACTACGTCAACCGCAAGACAAGCAACCAAAACCGAAGGCGCAGTTCAAGTTTGTAAATGAATGTATCGTTGAGGCATTTTCGCACGAAACGGCGACTTTGTTTTCCGCGGCGTCGTTCTTATATCGGCGATTGTCGGATTTTTGTTGGCGACGCTGTCCACATCGGCGATGGAGTCGCTTGTTGCGTCTTCGTTCGCGATGAGGTTTACATCGAGGATTGAGTTACTTGTCACGCCATCGCTGCGGACGTTGTCCACGATCGCGTCCCTTTCGTGTCTTCGGCAGCAGCAGTATAGAGAACGCTTGCTTCGGCGGCGGTGGTCGTCTTCAACACAACACTCCCTCCTCTTAGGCCTTTCGGCAAAGTTGAAAGCAAATACTATTAACTTTATGCTCGCTGCCTCGATATCCGCAGATATTACGAAGTGTGGGTTACGCGAATATTTGGCGGCCACAATGTTTCGCAATTTGAGGGGTACGCTTAGTATATCCCATGACCACAGAGTAATCTATTTGCGTGACCTATTTTGAGCGACATTTTAAGTCCCGAAATTCGCGAAAAGTAGGTCCTTGCAAAAATGAAGTCGTTTACAGTGTTCTTGGAACAACTTGCTGAATCAAGAAGCGGCGGCTACCAGAAACGTTCGAGAGGTAGCCAGCCCTACTGAACTGCTTCAGCCTATAGCCTTGTATATTTCGTGTTATTATGTTCGTGCTATCACTCGGGAAGAAAATAATGGTACACGTGGAAGAAGACAGTACCCACATTTTTAAATAGATTCATACGCCAAGCGCGAATAAAGTATCCTCAGCGAAAGATATGTGCGTGGAATCGCTAGCTATAGCTGAGTTCGCATGAATACGATCATAGCGCATCGAATCGAGCAGGGACTAATCGCACGCAGCCTGTCTTCCTACTTCTTCTTCTAGCTATATGCTACGAATCAAAATTGTCAAATCTCAGCTCAATGCGCCATTTTCGCATCCATGTAAATAGCAGCCCATGTAAACGCAGCCCCTGATAGTTATTTTTACTGCGCGAGCTGTCACAGTGAATCCTCGTGCACGCGCACATATCCTGACTTAGTTTGAGCGTAGGAAACGCGCATTGAAGGAATTGTGGTTTATATTGATCACTTTTTCTTCACAGCTGTATTTTTGCAGCAAAAGAGTACATCTTTTTCTTTTTGGGAGATTATCATTCACACCTTTGTGCTCGCACAGTGCTGCACATCAATAAAAACGCATCTGGGAAGGCGCTGTGCGGCCACTACAGAATCCCGGCCTTTGCGACCGTATACCAGATGATGGCGGCCGCGTCCCCGCCGGAGCGGCGCACGTTACCACTCCCAGCGAGTGCGCATAGTTTGGAATCGGTGCCGCTAGATCGCGGCATTGCTAAAATTATCTATATTACTTCGAACCTTCAGTGAGCTACGCGCTCGCTGATATCGACCATTCTTGGGTCATATGATTCCCGAGCTTTCGCTAAGAAAATATGCTCCTCTCCAACGAATGCACGAGCGGTCATCAAGCTAGATGCTTGTGCCGCGAGCTTACACGAGAAGAAACCGAGCGAAATCGGATTAGACGAAAGCGGGTACGGACGTATGAGAGCCGAGCTCTGAATGGAAGGATTAGTGGGTAGACGAAATGATAGCTGCCTTTGTCTTCGCTGTTTCCCTACTATTGGAGCGAACAAGAGCGTCGTCTGCTCACCGCAGAGTGTCTCGCGTTCGAACAGTGTGTAAAGACAAAGGAAGCTATAGCCTTCGCGTCTACCCACTATCTTTTAAATCAGAGCTCGGCCCTTGGTCACCCCCGCACGCTCTCATCTCCTTTTCTCCCTCAGTTACTGCCCTCAAATTAAGCAGGTGCTCCTCCGGTAATTTGATTGTTACTGCTATTTAGAAGAAGTTTTATCGGTTCAAGCTTGTGAAATGACGAAGCGGTAGCAGTCATTTCATTTGAAATGACGAAGCAGTCATCAGATTCTACGTCCACCTGGGTTAATTAAAGGAATACTGACGCGGACTTTTGACTAACACGTACTGGATTTTGGCAGCAGGGGCGGCAGTTGACAGCTGGGATTTCTGCAACATCGGAGTTACCAGGACCATTCGCGGCAATCAAGATCTCGTCGCGGGATCTGTCGTGCTTCGCCGCTGATGTGGCTTGTGCGGTGGGGTCTGTGACTCAAAAACTGTGGTTGGCTGCTTCACCAGTGCGCCGGCTTCAAAAGCGGTGCCCCCAACCATCGGGTCTTCATTTGGCAGCAGCTGCGGCAGTTGACAGCTGTGCTTACCCTATAGCTCTTAAATGTATACTTCAACGAAATTTGAAATATACCTGTCGTGGTCAAAAATAGGTTGACTAGGATCCACAATATCCGTAAATGACAATCGCACGTTTGTATTTTGAGCCTGGTGGCTGTATTTTTCGTTATGAACGGCCCACTCTGGCAAGCGCTCGGAGGAACAGCCAGCGGAGACCACGTGACATCCAACGCAATCGTGACGTAGTTCGTCTAGGGACGAGCAAAGCTACGGCGAGGCTGACGTCGAGAGGATGGCCTAGTCATTCCAGCCACCAAAGCGGCTGCTTTTGTAAGAATTTTGAGTGACGGGTTAATCTTCTATGTCCGTGTAGAGGGACAATAGCGACTTCTGGAACACACAAAGGGATTCTCGAGAAGAGGGAGTTCCTCCTTCCCCCTTCTCTCGTCGTGGCCGGAGGCGAGACACTCACCGTCACTAGCTGTCAAGGTTCCTAGACGGGCATTACAAACGAGGCGTTAGCGACATCCGCCAGGTGCTCTTTGCTAATCGTTTATTCATTTTAAAATTCCTTTTCGTGACCTTTTTTAACAAGATATTGGTGTGTTCGATGTGATACTGCTCTTTTGAACATATATAGACCAAAAAATAAGCGCCGAAATTTCGTTGTAGTATTCCTTTAACACAGGTTGGTGCATTAGCTCCTTGCTGTAAATCTTTTATCTTCTTGTTTTCCCACTACTGCTGCCACAGTGAAAGTACGTGTCTGTTGTCGAAATGGATACCGCAATCGCAAAATTTCTAAAGGAATTCAGGCAAGAAATGCGTGACATAACGGGGATAATGGAAAAAGCACATAAGAGAGAGTAGAAAGGCCCGAAGAGCTCAATCGACTTCGTAAATGAGCAGTTTGATGAAATGTCAAAACAATGTGGAAAACTCAAAAGATAAAAGGCAGTACAAAAAAAAATAAAGAAAAAAATAAAGCGCTGGGTTTTCTACTGAAACGCTGCACTTTCTGAGACATGCGCATCGCTCAAGAAATAAGTGGCTAGCTCAGAGCTCAGACTAAATGACCTTCAACAATATTCAAGGAGCCAGAATATTGAAATCAATTGCCCTTCCACTTGCTAAAAACAAACAAAAATTCACCAATAAAAAAAACAAAAAAACGGCGTTGTTGTTAGCGAACAAGTCGCTGAGACTGACATCGACGCTTATCACCCCGTTCCGAGGAAAGACGGAGGATGCCCGAACACTGTTGTGCGATTTCAGTCGCGAGCAAAACGGGACGTGTTCATTGAAAAAGCTCGCAAGAAACGATTTGCACCTCTGACCTAGGCCTCTCAGGCCGTTATCCTGTGTTCGTAAATTATCATCTATACCCGGTACTCAAGAAACTGCTCGGTCAGACTATCGCAGGAAAGACGGAAAAACACTGGAAATTCGTTTGGTCGAGGAAAGGCAAAGTCTTTGCAAGGAAAACACACACATCGCGTGTGCTTCGTATTTCTTGCACTCAGGACTTGGATAAGATTGAATAGATTCTGACCTCAAATATCGTCCTGGATGCACTGAAGAAATATGACTGATACTCTGCTATCACCATCTAACGTAACTTATCTATTTCGAACTAAGAAAAATCAGCAGAACCCATCCTTTGGGAATGATTATCTACGTTAATGCGAATAGCATCAAACGGTGCGGAGTTATGCGCGTTCGTCAGGTGGCCGGCACACTCTAGATACGCCAGCCCACTCTTGAGGCGATTCTAAATTTGTTGACACTTTCACAGCCCTGCGCACGATCTCCGCAGCCCAGCACGTGCGTTTGTGTCACTTAGGAAGGCGAGCAAAGCACGCGCCATACGCACAAACACTCAAAATGGTACCGACCAGACTTTCTGGCGTCTCAGCTAGTCTCAACCAACGGTACTCTAAACGGTTGTTTATATCTTTACCATAGGACGCGCTTACAGCGCTGTCACAGCTACCGGTGCGCGCGTTCCATGCACGAGGGCTCATTCCGCTCTCGTGAGGCTGAGCACGGCTGCTACATCACCCTCTCCCGAGCGCGGGAGAGGGTGAGCTAGCGGCCGTGCTCAGCCTCACGAGAGCGGAATGAGCCCTCGTGCATGGAACGCGCGCGCACCGGTAGCTGTGACAGCGCTGTAAAGCGCGTCCTATGGTAAAGATATAAACAACCGTTTAGAGTGCGTTGAATGACTGCCTTCATAGCTGGGAGAGGAAGAAGAAGTGATTGTAAGTAGAAGCCCTTTTCTTCCTGTGTGCGATTTATTTCAATAACAGGGGCCCGGGGCTCTCCGGGTTACCCTGTTCGCCTAAACGGCACTGTAAGGTGGCCGAGTCGCCTACGAGTGGAAAGATGAGCTCCATCGGGAGCAGTACGACGGCATTTGATGGCCGGGTTTACAAGACGACATCGGAATCTTCCGACTACAAGGTTATACTTCCAAGACTACCGCAAGGTATGCTCGTCACCAACTCACTATTTTTACATGCTGACATCACCGGAAGGCCGTACAAGGCAAGCGACTTTAAGGACGCAATATTTTCTATCGTTGATCGGAAGGACGTCCTGGGCTTAGGCCAGTATCAAATGAGCCACGTATGGATGGTGACCTTCGGAAATGCTGCAGCAAAGCTCAAGATCAAAGCTTGCGAAGAGTTCATTATCAAAGGAAAAAAGTGCATAGTAATCGATCCATGCAAAGAAGAGATCAAGATGAAGCTCTTATGGCTGCCCATTCCTATGCCAGACTCCGAAGTGAGGAAGGTTCTAGAGCCGTTCGGGACAGTCAAGGACATGAGAAGAGAAACGTGGAGATTTTCAGGACTCGAGGATCTCGAAACAACAACCCGAGAAGTGACCCTCGTCCTGAAGCAGGACCTCACGGTGGACAAGATCCCACACCTCTTGAACGTGTACGGGTCCAATACGCTCGTCGTCATCCCTGGAAGACCACCGCTCTGCCTGAGATGCAAAGGAATCGGGCACATCCGCCGGCAATGTTGCACTCCTCGCTGCACGCAGTGCTGGAGATTTGGTCACACAAATGACGAATGTGTAGTGACGTACGCCTCAAAGCTACAGGGGAACGCAACACCGGACGCTGATCATAGCGAACATATCATGGACGTGGAGGAAATGTTCAATGAGGAAGTCGAGCGGACGCAAACGGGCGATGACCCAGCAATCCAGAACAACGACCCTCCTTGCAGCCTCAACGAAAGCCCATTGGAAGAACAAAGGCGCAACGAAAGCACCTCCCCAACACCGCACCCAGAACCAGGAGAAGCTACTGCAAGCAAAGGGAAAGGGCTGAGAAAGCAATCCCTGCAAACCAAGAAGGTGGCCGAGACCAAGAAGGAAGAACATCATTGCAAAAGAGCCAAGGTTGACACCAGCGAGAATTTGACGGGAGAACCGGAAGCCATAAATATACTGCTGGACTCCACCGAGCCGCAAATACGGCTGGAACCCAAAGAGCAGCGGGTGAAACCCAAATTCAAAGACCGAAAAACAACCTCCCGGCAGCTTCCGAACTCGACCCAAAGCATGCATAGGAATCCCCTCACGACCACCCAGATAAGTCCCTTCACAATTTCCACCATAAATGTGCGAGGGATTAATTCGAGAAAAAAACAATACCAACTTTTTCGTTTTGTACAAAAATATGACAGCGACATTGTGACCCTGCAAGAAACAAAAGTATCCGAACAAAACACCTTATTTTCGGGATGCAGCTTGTGGAAGGATTCCTACGATCTCTTTCACTGCCCTGCTGTTGACTACTCTGCAGGGTGTGCAATTCTATTTAAGAAAGATCTAAAGTACAAAATGTGTAGTATTCTCGAAGGGGCCGACAGTGGTCGTCTAATGGTAGCTAACATTATTTTGCAAGACCAGCCCTGGCGCATAATTGTTGTGTATGCATACAATAACGCAGCGCAAAGGGAAAGCCTTTTCTGTCAAGCTAGAATTCACGCCAACACAAGATTTAACGTGATTCTGCTTGGGGACTTCAATTGTGTAATAAATAAGAAGGATAGAGTTCCATCCCTAACCAGCGCAGATCCAAGCGCTGAAGCCTTAAAAGCATTGGTTCAAGACTGCGACCTGATAGATTCAGCAACAGATCACGCACTATGTTTTACACACTTTCAAGGGTCTTCCCATGCACGTTTAGATAGGATATATATATCTGGGTCAGTTCATACTGCACTAAGTAACTACAATGTGATCCCGGCATTCTTTTCTGATCACTGCATGGTGCAAGTGCGTGTAGGTATAAAAACACCCCAGAGAAATAGAAAACAACCGTCTTGGTCTCTTTGGAAGCTCAACGAAAGGCTCCTTGAAAATGACGACTTTATAAAAGGTGTAGAATCAGCACTAGAGATACTTGAATGCACCAAAGAAGGCTGGTGTCAAAAATGGGAATCTTTTAAATTAGAGATAAGAAAAATTGCAATAGAAATATCATCAATTGTTGCTTATCATGAAAAAATAAGAGAAAGGCGTCTGAACAATGACATCCTTTACCTGTACGGTTTGGAGTGCCAGGAGCCCGGAAAATACAAGGATGAAATAAAGAATATAAAAACACAAATTAAAGAACACGATAAAATACGATATGAAGGCGCTGGTGTAAGAACGCGTACTTTGCAATTAATAGAAGGAGAACAACCAACAAAAAGATTCCTTAACGAGAGAGAGAATATATCAAGAAGAAACGGGTAATGACATTAAGCGAAAATGGTCGCGTACTGAACGATGAAAAGGAAATAGAAGACGCCTTTGTTTCGCACTACGAAAATTTATTTGCTGCAAGACCACATTCTGTACCAACCCAAATGAAGGACTTCCTCTTATTAGAGCTACCAAAACTTGAACCAGATATGACTAAGATCCTAAATACTCCTATTGACGTGGCTGAAGTCGAACTGAATATAAAAGAAATGAAGTCTGGAAAGGCCCCAGGACCAGACGGTTTACCAGCCAGTTTTTACAAAAAATGGAGCAAGAAACTATCACCCATACTCTTAAACGTTTTTGAGGAATCATACCGACGCGAATACTTACCTCCATCGTTTCGGAAGGCACACACGGTACTGATTCCGAAGTCTAGAGATCTGGACAAGAGTCAACGAGTGGACGGTTATCGACCAATAAGCTTACTAAACGGCGACTATAAAATTTTTGCAAGGGTACTCGCCGGACGTTTACAAAGCGTGATAACGTTTTTGGTTGGAGACCATCAGACGTGTTCCATCAAAGGGCGGAATATACAAACGAACATCCACATCGTCCGGTCCATAATAGAGATATGCCAACGAACACAAGAATCAGTGGCTATTCTACAACTTGATCTGGCTAAGGCCTTCGATCAAGTTCAACACTCCTTTCTTTTCGATGTACTCGCACATATGCAAGTAGGAGAAAACGTCATGCGTGGAATCAAACTTTGTTATACTGGAATCTCAACGAAATTGATTGTTAACGGAGCTCTTACAAAATCCATACAAGTACAACGCTCGGTTAGACAAGGATGTCCTATGTCACCACTTCTTTTTGACCTCTATCTTGAGCCCCTCTGCAGATACATCATAAACGATAGCAAGGTTCAAGGTTTTCGCCTTCACAGCTGCGAAATCAAGCTTCTTGCCTACGCTGACGACCTTGTGCTGGTGTGTTCCAACAAGCCCAGCATAAAAAACGCGATGCTATGCGTTTCTAACTACTGTGCCGTGTCTGGTGCGTCAGTAAACAAGGACAAAAGTTGTGGCTCGTGGTGCGGGGAGTGGGGATCGACACCATCTACATTTGAGGACATACAATGGTCCACAGCGAAGCCCAAGCTCTTAGGAGTCCCGTTAAGCGCAATGGACAATCCCAAGCCTATGTGGGACACAGTAACAAAAAACGTTAAGACAGCTGCCAATATATGGAGTTTAAGATATCTATCTACTTTTGGAAGAGTTGCTGTATGCAATATTTTCCTCTTGTCAAAGCTAATGTATCTTCTGCAGGTTATACATTGCTCAAGGACGACGGTCAATCTGTTAAACAGAATATTGGCTACGTTTATTTGGAGGTCACCATACGAGCCAATGAGGAGATCAAACTTGTTTCGAAGAATTCACGATGGAGGACTTGGTTTAGGTCATATTTTTGTTAGGCAACTAATTGCCAGATGGAAATTTTTTTCACAGGAACAGCATCCTTTTTTAGAATTGTGCAAGCATTTTTTCTTAGCAAAATATATGGCAACACCAGGTG
>JAZHYW010028808.1:0-11788 GCA_037355805.1 Ixodes ricinus | reverse complement strand
GGCTACGTATTGCTTATAAGGCAAACTCCACGCAGCATCACCAATAGAGAGTTTTAGGGAACCGGAACAAAATACGATCGATAAACAAAAACGATCGATACCTTGGATCGGGCGAGTCGACCGATCGTGTGCCTTGAAACGGCTTTGGGGGAACCGTATTTGCAGACGAGAGCAGACGATCGGTACAGGTCGCGCCCCCTGGCAACGGAAACCTGCATCGGCCTTATCGAGAAAAGACAGAGGCCAGATTCACGAAACGATCTTACGCCAAAAATGTGCGTAAGACAAAACTTAAGAACAAATTCGTATTCACGAAACAAAATTTTCGTAAGTTTTGTGCAGGTTACGACGAAATCCTACGACAGCTACGAAGCTGTCTTACGCACTTCTTACGATCTAATCAGCATGGCCGACAGCGTCGCCGTCGCGACGACCAACGGACGTTTATTTTTCTACGTGCGCTTCTCACGCGTCCGGACTTCAAGCAGCAAGAAAAAAGTAAAAAGTACCTGAAACAGACCACGACGAACAAGAACGCTGGATCCACGAACACCCGGGAAGAGCTCCAACGGCCACGATTCCACCGACACCGAGCAAGAGAGTTCGGCATATAGGCCTAGCAGGCACTACGCGACTCGGCGATCGTCTGCCCACGACCAGCTGGCGTGCTGAATGGAATATGCCCGCGCGACCCTTGTGAACCCTTCCCATAGTTTGATCGCTGACCTCAATTTTAGATTAAGAGGTCAATCTCTTCCTCTTGTCATCTCCTTGTTTTTCGAGGCAGCGGTGACGAACGCTGTCGTCGAAAAAGGGCTCTCATCGATTCTATCTCTTTGTTTTGTGTGATATAGAGCTCAAATAAACGCCGTATGGATTACCTTCGCAACACGGTATGTACTGTACACTTTGTTATTAGTATTCCATTTTTATTCTGACACGACTGCACCTCACTGTCGATCGCTATAAAAGTTCGTGGGTCGCAATGCCGGTCCAACCTTTCTTTGCCGGGTGTCACGTCAGCATCGAGTCTCAATCGTAAAGGATCGGTCCCGAAGCGCTTATCAATTCGCGGTCCAACAGCGCGAATCCAGCACTTCGATCAAACGCGCGCGTCCGCTCCGAGTGTGAATAGGTATTACGTGGCTCTTGCTGAAACTCTCGTAATTCATACGTATAGTTTTTAACGTCGGCTCGCTATGCATCTCCGAGGCCGCGAAAAACGCCGCGGCAATTTGTTTCCATCTACGTCGCTTTGCAAACGACTGACACGGGCCGTCTTTTACCAACGATGACAGTTGTGTTGACTTCGTAGCGATCGAGTTCGTAGCAGTCAACGGAGGCGGTTACGCATCCCGGCCTCGGCATTCGGGCGTGTTGACGGCAAGGCATGGGACGTTCAACTTGGCGTCGATGGACGAGGAGGACGTCGTACGGCAGTTCAGGTTCACAAAGGAGGATCTGCCCCATCTCCGATTGGCGCTGCGCATCCCGGAGACGTTGACAACCAACGGCTGAATCTGGGTGTCAGGGACTCGTTTCCCACCGTATCTTTTTTTTTTTTTCAGTTTATCCGATTTATACTTTCGGGGAATAAATAGTTCCTCGACCGTACATGGTAACTTGTTTTTTGTAAGTCATACGTTCTCAGTGGACAAGCTTTGGTGTTTTACATCAACCAAATATGATGTTTACTCCAACCACGTCCTGATATGCTGAAAAGTCGCCGACAGCAAACTTGATTTGACACACAAATAAGAACACGCTCGCGCGCGCTTATCATCAACATTCGAAGTCGTCTACCAGCGATCCTGTGTCTTTCCCTCGAGGCCCACTGCAGGGTCGAGTATTAAGAAAGTTATGGACAAATAAAACTAGGAATATTAAATCGCGAATAAAATACAAAAATAACAAAAATATACCCACTTTCTCAAGTTGAGGCGGTCATTTTTCTTGTACAAAATTACGAGGAGGTCAATCCGTTCCTTCGCTCCTCGCAACGAGAAGTTCTTTTTCGACGCCGCGTTTAAGCCTTTAAGGACGTCATTCCAAAGGGCTGGAGTAAAAAAAGGATTAGCGCCTAGCACCTCCCGAAGTAGAAAGATATAATCTTCCGCTGAAACTTGCTTGCGAGGAGGAGGCGGAGGGACGGAGGTAGATACGGCGCTCATGTTGCTCTCTTACGGTAAAGATAGCAGACGATCACGGTCGTACGCCCGCGAACCGATCGTTGAGCGGTGTACGGTACGACCACGAAAAATAAAAATAAAGGAAAACCTGTAACTTTACTGCTGTGCACTTATTAAAACTATCACCCAATATTTAAAGGGCTCGTTTTATAGGATATATGTGATTAGCATTAGAAGACAAATTTTTAATTCATGAAACATTTTTAAACTAAAAAGTATCCAGAGCCTTGATGCAGAAGGCTGTTGCTCACTCTGTTGACACTACAGATAACCCTCAGTCATAAAGCAGCTGTAAAAACGGGTGATAAGTGCTCGAAATACACATCCCAACGTTTGCATGAAAAAAAAAAAAAAAACAACACATAAAATATAAAAAACGTAATATTGAAAAAACTGAAAAATATAAAAAACCTTAAAACATGAAAAAAAAACTTAAAATATAAAACCTACAATAAGAAAAAAAGTTAGAATATAAAAAACGGAATATAAAAAACTTAAAATATAAAAAACTAAAAAATATAAAAAGCTTAATATATAAAAAAATTAAAATATGAAAAAAACTTAAAATATGAAAAAAAAAACTTAAAATATGAAACAAAATTGAAAATATGAAATAAAAACTTAAAATATAAAAAACAAAATATAAAAAACATAAAATATAAAAAACCGTAAAATATAAAAAAACCTTCATTATAAAAAAAAACTTTAAATATAAAAAGAAAAAAAGGTGTGTGGGCCAACAGGATTTGAACTCTCCATTACCACGCCCCTACGGGTTCACGAAACTGACGCTCCAATCCACTGAGCTACTGCGCAGACGATTTTCGCTTCTGCTAAACATTAATTTATCTCTATTGAGGATGTCCTATTGCGTTTTGTTCTGTATTTTTCTTTTTATTTGCTGAATCCACCTTTATGCACTTGCTGTCACATATGGCGCTCCTGCCAGGCACTACCACGAGTTATTTTAATCATGTTTGAAGCCACGGCACGCTCTCTCCGCCAGCGAAATAGCCGTTTTGCTAACCAAGCGAGACTGTCCCTGTCGGCCATTGATCGTGCCGGTCGTGCCTTACGGTTCGACCACCGCATTACGGTAAGATCGCAGAGGACAAGCGCATGCGCAGTTCGTACCGTAGGGCCGATCGTACCGTATCGGATGTGCAAAAACGGTTCCCTAAAACTCTCTAATAGAGAGTTTAGGGAACCGTTTTTTGCACATCCGATGCGGTACGGTCGAGCCTACGGTACGCAGACTGCGCATGCGCTTGTCCCTCTGCGATCTTGCCGTACAGCTCGCGGTGGTCGAAGTTTGTGAAAATTTTGACCGGCACGATCCAATGGCCGACCCAGAGACGGTCTCGCTGGTCGGCAATATTTCGCGCTATTTTGGCCGAGGGAAAGCGTGCGTGACGCTAAGACGTATTAAAAAGTATGCTCGTGGAAGTGCCATGCGCGGAGCACCATATCTGGCAAGTGCATAAAGAGCGGATTCAGCACATAAGAAAAAGCGCAAGAACAAAACGCAATCAGACCTACATCCTTAAAGGGCAACTCCGCTTCATTTTTGATATTTAGAAAACTATGCAGCCCTCTTCAGTATCATATAGGAAGACCCCATGTCAAATATTACGATCTAATTCCGCCTATATATTTAATAAACTGGCCAGCAGACTTTCAAACGAGCCAAGTCGCCGAAATCTGCCAGCTCTAGCGTGCGACGTGAGGCGCAATCGTCAGCGCAGTCAATGCGACGGGGTTGGAGCGGCCAACGTTGAACCACTACGCCAAAGGCATGACTATCGTCATTCTCCCGTTTTGGTTGTTTTTACTTCTCGGAGCGAAATTGAACGATGACGTCATGAGTTTCTCCTCTCGGTGGTGGCTCTACGGCGTCCACGTGATCACCGTAACGCGGATGCGCTAGTTTGCGCTGCCCTGCGCGTTTATCGCAAGTCCGGTTTCTCCGCTCGCCCCTCTCCTCTTTCGTGTTCTCCCCTTCCCCCTCTCCCCCGGGCCATCACCGTCCACGCCATGCGAAGCGACCTGCCCGCGTCGCGTGTCCTGTACCTCGCGCCTGCGAACGTCACAAGACCACGTGGTTCGACGTGACGTGGCCATGACTCTGAGGACACGGGACCAATGTTGCCTGACGCAACCGAAGTTTCGGTTTCGGTATCGGCTGATGTTTAAATTAAGATTACACAAATAATATTCAACATTTCGCGAATCCGAAGACGTAGAGCTGTTGAGTAGTACTTTGTGAAATGGAATCACATGTAAGCCTAAATTTTCGGAATTGAGCGGAGTTGCCCTTTAATAGAGACAAATTAATGTTTAGCCGAAATCGAAAATCGTCTGCGCAGTAGCTCAGTGGATTGGAGCGTCGGTTTCGTGAACCCGTAGGGGCTTGGTAATGGAGAGTTCAAATCCTGTTGGCCCACACAACTTTTTTTTCTTTTTATATATAAAGTTTTTTTTATAATGAAAGTTTTTTTTTTACATTTTACGGTTTTTTATATTCTATGTTTTTTCCATATTTTTTTGTTTTTTTAATATATTTAAGTTTTTATTTCATATTTTCCCAATTCTGTTTTCATGTTTTTAAGTTTTTTTTCATAGGTTTAGCATTTTTTTATATATTAACCTTTTTATATTTTAAAGTTTTTTTTTACATTTTTAAGTTTTTATTTTCTCGTTTTTATATTCTAACTTTTTCTTCTTATTGAGGTTTTTATATTTTAAAGTTTTTTGTCGTTTTAAGGTTTTTATATATTTTGTTTTTTCAATATTACGTTTTTTATATTTTTATGTGTGTGTTTTTTTTTTTATGCAGGCGCGTTGGGATGTGTATTTCCGAGCACTTATCCGCCCGTTTTTACAGCAGCTTATGACTGAGGAGTTATCTGTAGTGTCAATTGGCCGTGAGCTAACAGCCTTTCTGCATCGAGATTCTGGATGCTTTCTCGTTTAAAAATGTTTCATGAATTAAAAATTTGTCTTCTAACTGCTTTAATCACGCTATATCCTATAAAACGGGCCTTGTACAAATATTGGAGTGATAGTTTTAATAAGTGCACAGCAATAAGTCTACAGGTTTTTCCTTTATTTTTCTTTTTCGTGGTCGTGCCGTACACCGCTCAACGATCGGTTCGCAAATTACGACCATGATCGTCAGCTATACACACCGTAGAGAAGCAACATGACCGCCGTATCTACCTCCGTCCGCCTCCTCCTCGCTAAGCAAGTTTCAGCGGAAGATTACTATCTTTTGCTCCAGGAGGGTGCTAGGCGCTAATCCTTTTTTTTACTCCAGCCCTTTGGAATGACTACCCATAACTTAAAGGCTTAAACGCGGCGTGGAAAAGAACTTCTCGTTGCGGGGAGCGAAGGAACGGATTGACCTCCTCGTAATTTTGTACCAAGAAAAATGACCGCCTCAGCTTGAGAAAGTGGGTATATTTTTTGTTATTTTTGTATTTTATTCGCGATTTAATATTCTTGGTTTTGTTGCCCCTAGCTTTCGCAATACTGGACACCTGCGGTGGGCCTCGAAGGAAAGATCACAGGATCGTTGTTAGAGCGACTTCGAATGTTGATGATAAGCGCGCGCGGGCGGTGTTCTTATTTGTGTGTCAAATCAAGTTTGCTGTCGGCGACTTTTTCAGCGTATCGGGACGTGAGTTGGAGTAAGCATCATATTTGGGTTGATGTAAAACACCAAAGCACTGTCCACTGAGAACGTATGACTTACAAAAAAACAAGAACACCCATGTGCGGTCGAGGAACTGGTTATTCCCCGAAGGTATAAATCGGATAAACTGAAAAAAAAGGTAGAAAGGAATAGGGCGGGAAACGAGTCCCTGACACCCAGATTCAGCCGTTGGTTGTCAACGTCTCCGGGATGCGCAGTGCCAATCGGAGATGGGGCCAGATCCGCCTTTGTAGAACCTGAACTGCCGTACGACGTCCTCCTCGTCCATCGACGCCAAGTTGAGAAGTTGAACGTCCCATGCCTTGCCGTCAACACCCCGAATGCTGCTGAGGGCCGGGATCGCAGCAGCCGCCTCCGTTGACTGCAACGAACTCGAGCGCTACGAAGTCAACACAACTGTCATCGTTGGTAAAAGACGGCCCGTGTCAGTCGTTTGCAAAGCGACGTAGATGGAAACAAATTGCCGCGGCGTTTTTCGCGGCCTCAGAGATGCATAGCGAGCCGACGTTAAAAACTATACGTATGAATTACGAGAGTTTCAGCAAGAGCCACGTAACACCTATTCACACTCGGAGCGGACGCGCGCGTTTGATCGAAGTGCTGGATTCGCGCTGTTGGACCGCGAATTCATGATAAGCGCTTCGGGACCGATCCCTTACGATTGAGACTCGATGCTGACGTGACGCCCGGCCAAGAAAGGTTGGACCGGCATTGCGACCCACGAACTTTTATAGCGATCGACAGTGAGGTGCAGTCGTGTCAGAATAAAAATGGAATACTAATAACAAAGTGTACAGTACATACCGTGTTGCGAAGGTAATCCATACGGCATTTATTTGAGCTCTATATCACACAAAACAAAGAGATAGAATCGATGAGAGCTCTTTTCGACGACAGCGTTCGTCACCGCTGCCTCGAAAAACAAGGAGATGACAAGAGGAAGAGATTGACCTCTTAATCTAAAATTGAGGTCAGCGATCAAACTATGGGAAGGGTTCACAAGGGTCGCGCGGCGGCATATTCCATTCAGCACGCCAGCTGGTCGTGGGCAGACGATCGCCGAGTCGCGTAGTGCCTGCTAGGCCTATATGCCGAACTCACTTGCTCGGTGTCGGTGGAATCGTGGCCGTTGGAGCTCTTCCCGGGTGTCCGTGGATCCAGCGTTCTTGTTCGTCGTGGTCTGTTTCAGGTACTTTTTACTTTTTTCTTGCTGCTTGAAGTACGGACGCGTGAGAAGCGCCGTAGAAAAATAAACGTCCATTGTTCGTCACGACGGCGACGCTCTCGGCCATGCTGATTAGATCCTAGAGTTATTACAATAAACGCTAGAGGCTCAGCTGGCGCTAGTGTCTACGGGACTTCCGGTTGCAAATTGAAGCAGACAGCATGCAGTCTACATTTCCAGCCTCCCTGTGTATTCCTATGGGAAAACGCGCGTGAATTTTGTCTCTTCTGCCGGAAAATAACACGAATAACTTTTGTCGTATCGGTTGTAACGGATAGTATGTACCTTTATTGGTATTGTGGAAGTGTAATTGCTTTAGTTACAGCATTTTTCTTTACCACTGAGCGATGTTAAACTTCGCTCTATTTCAGGCCCAAACCCCTGTTTCAAGGAAGGTATGTGAAAACGAGCGACGGTTCTAAGCAAACCAACGATCGAAAGGAATGTAGTGTGTGTTCAGGTTCGCTAGCATTTCGGTGGTGCTTATATATTGCTAATATGCCCGTCCTGTCATTGGATGAAAATGACTCCGTCGTGCGCATCTTTACGATCGGTTAAAGAAACATTCGAACGCAAAAAGTAAAGCACGTGAGCTACGAAAGGTATGTCTTTTTATTATTTCCCATGTCGGGCAGTTTTTATCGGGCACCTGCTCTCTGGCTCTCCTTATTTGCAAAGATTTGGAGCGTGCGGGTGATGCTTTGAACCATTTGAACCCAGAACAAGCATCTTCGCAGTACTTATTTATTGCAAATCTGACTATATTACGTGACTTTCAATTTATTTTGATCGTCTGCAAGCACAAGGAGTTACTTATCCAGTGTTACTGCGTAGTTCTTGCCGTCTCTCTCGGTTTTCTACATGTCCTTCGTTCGTTTGGCACGTATATCCCCCATGTTGGAAAGCGTCGACGCCGTGTTCGCGCTAACAGTGTCCGACAGTGCACAAAAATACACGTACGAAGCCGTTTTAGCACCGTTTTTAATGCGATGAATTTGAAAGAAAAACGCCGTAACTGACCATTTATTTCGTCTGCGTGACTGAGAAATGTTCCAATGTGCCTAGTACGTACAAGTTATTCGTGATATTTGCTCTTATAATCGAGCGCAGAGAGAAAATGCACTCGCTTTTTCCCATAGGAATACATTACCGGAAGTCAAATTTAGACTGCTTGCTGTCTGCTTCAAATGCAACAGCACACTAGCGCCAGCTGAGCCTCTAGCGTTTATTGTAATAACTCTATGGTTTCAAGTACTTTTAGTTTTTTCTTGCTGCTTGAAGTCCGGACGCGTGAGAAGCACACGTAGAAAAATAAACGTCCGTTGGTCGTCGCGACGGCGAGACGGCGACGCTTTCGGCCATGCTGATTAGATCGTAAGAAGTGCGTAAGACAGCTTCGTAGCTGTCGTAGGATTTTCGTCGTAACCTGCACAAATCTTACGAAAATTTTTGTTTCGTGAATACGAATTTGTTCTTAAGTTTTGTCTTACGCACATTTTTGGCGTAAGATCGTTTCGTGAATCTGGCCTCTGTCTTTTCTCGATGAGGCCGATGCAGGTTTCCGTTGCCAGGGGGCGCGACCTGTACCGATCGTCTGCTCTCGTCTGCAAATACGGTTCCCCCAAAGCCGTTTCAAGGCACACGATCGGTCGACTCGCCCGATCCAAGGTATCGATCGTTTTTGTTTATCGATCGTATTTTGTTCCGGTCCCTAAAACTCTCTAATA
The DNA here is from genome assembly GCA_037355805.1 of Ixodes ricinus. NCBI lineage: Eukaryota > Metazoa > Arthropoda > Arachnida > Ixodida > Ixodidae > Ixodes > Ixodes ricinus. Next base: position 2,932 of record JAZHYW010028808.1, on the reverse strand, counting down.
TCTGCGCGCGCTACGCTACGCCGCGCCCGTCGACGTTACGTTGGAGTATAAACGTGCCTTTACACAAATGCACTGCGCTTGCGTTTGCTTCTATAAACAATACTAAAACTCACCAATAAGGTACAATTCCATACCGGCTGCAGCACTACACTGGGACCGTGAATAGTGTTGTCTCCATTTGGAAATGGCATTTCGCGAGCCTTGACCGCGAGCTGTACCGCCGTGCCCGCTGAGCAGGAGAAACGGGGGACCCTCACTAGAGCGCTTCCCGCTTCCACCGCGGTAGGGCGAGCAGCGAGCTGGAGACGCGAATATCAGATACACACGACACCCTTTTCATTTGCATTAGACCAAACGACGGAACCACCCCTGGTGGAGTAGTTTATTTGGCGACGCCTCTCTCCCCAAACCCCTCCTCTCGCCGCAAAAGCACGTAAAGGCGACGCCTCGGAATGCGGTGCGGGAACGGTGGAAGAAATATATAGGTGATGACTCTCTCCGACGCGGCGACCCCATTATGTTCGGCGCACCCAGCGCTTCACTAACACAGGGATAGATGGCGCCCAAGCATCGGGTCCCTCCCAAACCGGCAGCTCTTATTGTTTCTTCCAGCGGGTTTCCCGCATTCTCTCGCTCACCTTTTCTTGTTATACCTCACCGCCGCCGCGCCGCCACCAAGTCGCCAGAGTTCGTAAATCTTTGCTCTCTTCCTTCTTCTTCGGGTTAAGACTCACCTTTGTGCACGATGGTGGCACCTGTGATCGACACAGCACCAAAGCAAAACACGAGGCCAGCCACTGGCCCCAGATTACCACCACACCGCGAAAAAGGCGAGCGTATACGCCGCCGACACCGTGGCCCCCAAGGAGAAACCTCATACCTCAAAACCCTCCGCGGCGGCGCGCAACTACTCCTGGTCCGAGGCTAGCTCCGAACACAACCTGGGCCGGCTTGCTAGAAGCAGCGTCTCAGCTGAGACTGGGTGAAAGGAAGCACTGCCAAAGCCAGCGCACGAGCTGAGCGGGACTCAAGCTGCGTCTCAAGACGCTCGCGCGCCCCAGCCTTTGAAGTGCTTTCTTTCACACAGTCTCAGCTGAGACGCTGTTTCAGCAAGCCGGCCGCCGGCCCTGGTCGCTCGCTCCCCGCGGGAAGAGCGGCCAGAGTCATCATTTAAATATGTTTTTTCCACCATGGGTGCCGCTTACAGGGTCGCGGATGCGAAGGCGGTGGAGCCACCGCCGTCGCGCGTGTTTCCGCAAATCTTTGTTGATGTCTTTTTCTATGTACTCTCGAGAGTCTCTTGTATTTCTCCTAGCAAGAGTTTAACAGCCGTCTATAAGAGGCTTTTAAAAAACACACTGCCAGATTGAGCCGCCATCGCCTACCTTCCTTGTCTTACCGAGACGCTTAGCCACTGAAGCAGGTGTTGACCAGCCTCCAGAAAGACCTATTCTAGGGAGAATGACCCAGTATCACCTAAAGTGGCAATTACCTGTTCTGCTGTGGCAATGATTAAGTGAAGGAAACCGAATAAGAATAAACAAGAACTGAAGGTCGGTTATGGCGGCGTCTATGCACAGCTGCCTAAAAGCGTCTCTACTCTGTTCGTTTTTAAGCTGAGACAGCAACCAGAGCTACAAGCGCGAGCTAGCCCTCGCTCCTGGCTTTGAGACGGGCATTTATAGCGCGAGTGCTTGCTCTGCGGAAGAACGCTTCAAAGCAGCGATCTTGATCTCTCGTGCGTGTAACATTGGCTGCAGTCTCAACTTAAAGGTGTACTAAAAAAAAAGTTACTTATTTCTTTGTTTAGATGTGGTCCACGTTGTGCCGGCAGCCCAGAAACTCTAGTTTATAGATTAGTGTTTCTGGGCTGCTGGCAAAAAGGACGAGAAAACGAATTTTAAAAGGAATTAATCTATTTCAAGCAGTGTGTCGAACCGAAAAAAATACGGGTTCGGTTACGGTTCAGGTTCAGGTAAATTAATTTTGTTCCGGTTCAGTTCTGGTTCGATTAGTTCGATCCGCGAACCGGTTCGCGAACCGGTTCGGGCGCTGAACCGGTTCGCGAACCGGTTCGGAAATTAGAAATGACAAATTGCAACATCAAAATAAATTACAAATAAAACATCTGAAATCAGCACATACGAAACGGGATACATCGTCGAAACTAGTAGTGCGTAACGTTTATAAAAGCCTGTAGCCAATGCAAGCGGCAAACAACGACTGTCTGATGACAGGGCTGTCTGTCACGGGCGCTAACTCCAGCGTCTGCTGAGCGTTGGTTTGAGCGCACGCGCCCGCTTGAGTCCCATGACTACGCTGGGCAGGCGACGGAAGCAACAGAAGCTCGGCAGATCCTTTGTCAAATTCGAAAGTGCGCGCAGCTTCGCTTCTCCGCGAGCGACTAGGGTTTGTATCCCTGTTTTTTTCCCCCGCATTTATCGAGTTTCCGGTACGAAAAAATACGGCATGTAAATCTTGACACTTCATAGCTCGATATACTCTGACCGGTGGTTGGGGCAGCGAAGAGCAGATATAATTCATGAATGCTCATTTCAAATGTAAATAAGATTTATTTCTCTCCCTCAAACATTATCAAACTCCACAGCCTTTTCTTTTCTCCTTCCGATGGAAGCAAGCTTCAAGAACTCGCGCGTTCTAGAAACGTGTTATGAAATGAGCACACAGCAGCATTTAGGATTTACGAGATTGTAGGAAAATGAAATCCCGTGACGCGATTTTTTAATGCGAATAGCATTCTTTGGATACTTCACGCACTTTTCGTCTATGTATCTATCTATCTATCTGGCTATCTAACCTCTTACGCCGCGGGTCGATAAATAAATAAAAAAGACCGGCGCCGGCTGGGATTCGAACCGTTGACCCTTTGATCAGCAGGCAGACGCGCTAACCACAGAGCTATGAAGGCAGT
>JAZHYW010028805.1:0-25776 GCA_037355805.1 Ixodes ricinus | reverse complement strand
ACACAAATTCAGTTCCCCGCTAAATTTAGAGGGAAAACTCTCGTCGCGTACCTGATGCCACGTGATGCTACGACGTTTCACGTTTGCATCACTATTGCCTCAATTTTCCATACGATTTTTTCTGTTTCTCGCAAACATTTAATGGAATGCTCTGCGTAATAACATATTTTCAGCTAACTGTGTGAACATATTTAGAGAATAAAAAGGAGTCTTGTAGCTCGCACGCCATCAGTGTTGAGTGTTAGATTTCAGTGGCGCCAATGGAGACCCTTCGCTGCCAGCACGTTCTAGGCTCAAGGGGATAAGCTTGAAGCTAAATTGTCATCAAGCATTTGTTTTAGCTGCATGTTAATTGGTTTGGAGCTTGACGTTTGAGAAAACGCCCGACACCAAAGTAATGGCATGACGTCGATACGAACTTGCGTCAGATCGTACTCTGATAACCAACAGCCCAGTCTTTCGACACGTGATCTGAGATAGGAAAACGCGAGGGGATGGACGAATGTCTATCTAATGTTTCGGTACTTTTTCTAACATTCAAGCGTCATTAACAAGCGTGATTCCTTAAAGTCAGTAGTACTGTAATGCTGATGTAATAGTTCTGACTGAAACCTGGCTGCACTCTCAGTTCCGTGATCATGAAATTTTCCAATACGCGCATCGTTTTTCTGTTTATCGCTGTGACCGCATAACCCGTCAGGGAGGCGGTGTTCTTTGGCGATATCTAAAGAATTTCCATCTCAGTGTATATATGTCTCCAGTGACTTAGAGATTGTGTGGGCTATCATGGAACTGGGTCACCAAAGAATTGTGATTGGTGTTTGCTATCGCCCCCCCCCCCACTTATTCGTCAAGTTTTGTAAATGATCTACACGATGTAACCAACCTCTGTCAGAACTCGCTATCCCACGTTACCTTCATTTTTGTTTGGTGATTTCAATATTCCAAATATATATATGGGATGGCGAGACACCCAGCATGTCTCCACTTTTCCACCCTAGCTAATGAATTTTTTAGAAATGTGCTCGTCGCTTTCATTCACACAACTACTAAAACAACCTACCAGAACGACCTCATCTGTCGCAAACGTCCTAGATCTCCATACTAACACCTCAGCCCGATCTTGTAACGGACATCAGTTATTTACCCGGCCTGAGCGATCATTGCCTCACTTTCACTTCACATAAACCTGTCGCGACCTAAAACCATTAAAAAGTGAAAACTATTCGAAACTACAGGAATGCGAACTTTGAAGCCATAAATACTGAATTATCCGTGTTTTCTTGATATATTCTTGAAAGATTTTGATAAACGTAGCGTACAAATTGACTGGGATATGTTTGTAACCAAGGTTAATGCTCTAACGAAGAACGTACATCCCTACTCGCACTATTATCTCTAACAGTAACGCACCGTGGTTTAACGTTCGCATAAAACGCCTATCTAACAGAAAAAAGCGACTGTTCAGGTCAGCTAAACTTTCTGCAAGCGATAGCGCTGGGCCGCTTATCAGCTAGCTTCCGAGGAATACGTAACAGCGATAAGAGAAGCTAAAGAAGAGTATCTTCAAAATACTTTGCAAGTCATGCTAACAACTGACACAAAAAAGTTTTGGCGTGTTATTAACCCAAAAGATAATAACGATATCACCCTCGTAAACAGTGATGTAATGTCATTTCACTCTAATCAATGTGCCATCGTTCTTAATGATATATTTTCACGCAATGTTTCTGGTGACTACGGAGTCCAATGCCTAATATAAACTCATGTGATTACCTTGCAATGTTTCCTGTTATGATTGATCCCAGTGGTATTGAAAGCATAATTAGATCACTAAAACAATCTTCTGCCCTGGTTGACGTTTCATGATTTAACTAACATTTTTAAAAATACTAGTGTTTACTCCTCTATTATTTTATCAAAAGTTTTCCAACAGTCCCTTGACGATGGTTTTCTCCCTGCTGCAGTGGAAGGTGGGGAAGGTTGTTCCATCACAAATCAGGTAACAAGAATTCTCCGTAACTATCGACCCATTTCGTCTACCAAGCATCCCATGTAAAATTCTTAGAGCACATTCTGTTTTCTAACCTCGCCAACTTTCTTGAATCGAATTCATTTTTTACACCTTCACTGGCATGGCTTCCGTAAAACTTATTCATGCGAAACTCAGTTGGTATCTTTCATCCTAAATCCAAGCTTTTGTTCTGACCAATCATCACCTGCCGACTGCATCTTTGGACTTTTCAAAGCATTTGATAAGGTGTGTCACAAGCTTTACTTCTCAAATTAAGTTAGCTTAATCTCCATCCCAAACTCTCTTATATGGCTTGAATATTTCTCGTTAACCGTTCTCAGTTCGTTTCAGCCTAACAGCCTCACATCTCCCCCAAGTGGCGTCCATTCCGGTGTACCCGAGGCTCTGTGTTAGCCCCTCTCCTTTCTTATCTACATTCGATGTGCCTCCCTTCTTGTGTTTCTCTCATATTCATTTGTTTGCGAGATGACTGTGTAATTTTCAGGAAATTTTATGTGATACCGATATAACCACTCTTCAATCCGATCTTAACGCCATCTCTGTGTGGTGCAAAACATGGTACATGGAACTAAATATTAACAAATGCAAACTTATGCGTGTCTCGAGAAAAAATATTAACTCACCCGTTTACTCTCTTAATAATGCCTTATTTTAGACGCCGTATCTTCTTATAAATACCTTGATGTTCACATTTCATCTAACCTAACTTGGAGCGTTCACACCTCGTACGTTATACCAATAACGCTTAACCGCATGTTAGGTTATCTTCGACGTAACTTTGCAAAAGCACCTTCATCCTAGAAACTACTACTATACAAGGTCCTAATTCGTTCTGAAACTCGAGATACTCCGTTTCAGTTTGGGATCCAAGCCATGAAAACTTGATACACTCACTTGAAATAGGTTCAAAATAATTCTGTTCGTTTCATATTGTCTAACTATAATAGAGCTGCAAGACATCAGTACAATCAAATCTAACCTTGATCTGCCATCCCTAACGTCCCGCCGCAAAACCTCTCGTCTTTGTCGTCTTTCACAAACTGTTTCTTCATCCCTCCTTGCGCAGCCCAACATATTTTACCCCCCCCCCAATAGCATCTTATCTAGATTAGATCATGTTCATAAAGTCGGGATTCCATCGTGTAGAACTAATGCTTTTTTCAATTATTCTTTCCTCGCACATCAGTGAGTGGAATGGCCTTCCACCCCGACAAGCAACGATCAAAGATCCCCAGCAGTTCAAGAACGCGCATAGCTCAACATTGTATAACTAAGAATCAATTACTGTACTAATAACCACTGTAGCTTTTTTACTTTATACTTATACATTACACTCCTCTCAATGCCTTTAGTCCGAGGAGTATGTGAAATAAAATATAAATAAATGCTACACACGTTCCATTTTCTCTGTTTCAATTAAATGTGCAATCAATAGTAAAAGAAAAACTGGTGAAATAAGTATTTTCTTTAACAGTTTCGAACTTTGTGTATGCTGTGATCATGCTTACCGAAACACGGCATACACCTGATAACGAAATCGATCAATTAGAGGAATTATGTAGTCTTCAATTGCACTAGAAACTGTGGGTTTCGCCTTTGGGGGTACCACTAGAAACACAGAAGGTTCTTGGTCGGATGAACGACGTGTTTATTTCACGACAACACCACGTTTGCCCGAGGGCCAACAATGTCAGAGCTGACGGCGCTGTCTCTTTTGACACGATCGCTGTCGGAGTCCTCAAAGAAAGGAATGCTCCGTCGTGCAAAGCCTCCCCAGAGGTCCTGGCCGTTGGATTTGGGCCGCTTGTATAGCCTGCGGACATGGCGCGCCTGGTGAGGTGGGTCGGATCGGATCGCAGTTGGCTCCCCGGAGGGGCGGACGCGATCCAAGTCATGATCCCGAGGGGTGTGCGCTGTGGCAAATCACCCGAGAAAGGCGAGGGAGAGCCGTCTGCAGGTAATACGGCTTCCCCTCGCATCCATGACACGCCCCCACCTTAGGAGCCTGGCGACGCCACGGCCTGCCTGAGCTAGGCCTAGATAAGATCCAGAGAGCACGTGGTTCCTACAAGCTATAAAAATGGAGGGAGGGTTTGTGTGCATGTAAAGAAGAATTTCGAATGTATTGATATTAGCGATTTTACAATTACCATCAACCGCACCGATATACTGGCTCTACAACACGATAAACTCATTCGTTATGTGGTTTACCAGCCCTCAGCGCGGAATGTTTTTTATATTCCTGAGGCAGCTTTCTTTTTCTTTTTGCATGTGGGAAAGTGTTTACCTCTTGTGCTGTGAATTCAAAATAGATATGCTTACGTCCTCCCTGTATCAACTATTTTTTATAGTATTTCGATCATGCGGTACTGTTTAATGTTATTTTTCAGCCTACTCATATCGCACCTCAACACGTGGCGTAGCTTGACTTGTTATTAACGAATGTTAGTGAATCTGATGTTATCTCTGACGTAATCTGAGAATCCGCCCTTGATCACCTGTCGATTTGTATGCTTACTGATGTGGGCTTTAAGCAAAATGTAACTTATGCAAATGAGATATATCTTAGAAATACTAAGCACAAATAACCTTAACCGTTTTGAACAATTCTCTAAAATGTGAAGACGGTCCTATCTCGCACATCAGCGCTGACGAGGCGTTTGATTACTTTCTTGATATGTTTCTTATTTTGTGTATGTCGATGTTTTGCTTTCCGAGTCTCAGAAGTTCCCCAGCGTTTCTCGTAAACACTGAGTTACGCATAAAATAACAAATTAAAAATATCCATAATTTTTTATTACCGATTTGTGTGCAGTGATGTCATTCAAATATTGCCTTCATTAAAAAAAAAACACAAAGATATGTATTTAACGCGAACCTCAAGACAAGCAAATAGGGCATACTACAAACACTTTACGATAATAATCACCGGAGAAGGGAACAAGGGGACAAAAGGACAAACACAAATCTCCAAACACAGCTATGCGTGACTAGTGGGCGACCGAAAGCAATCTTAAATGTCACCTAGCTGTGTTTGGACATTTAGTGTTTATTTTTCTTACCTCTTCTTCAGGGATTATTAATCGTCATTCTTGTCCAGCTCGCTTGCACGTTTGCATTAATTGCATTATCATTACAAATACTTGTTTGAAGATTGTAAGAGAACGGAGGTTGTTTGGAAAAGAAATTAATTCCTTATTCATACAGATATCGCGGGAAGAAGTGTAAGAAAAATTACAACCGATGGTATAAAAAGTAACGAAACCTTAGCAAAAAAAAAATTAAAAAAAAAGTATTTTGTTGAGCTTCTACAAAGCATACATTCAGAGAATGCTTCAAGACATAGTACTGAGTGCTAACAGACTAGTTCTTCTTTTCCTTCTGATGAACATCAAAAAAATTTCTGATTATATTTTAAGAAAAGAAAGTAAATGCTTTCTGTACTTATTACCTTCATATTTACCAAATTAAGTAAGCACTACAAACAATCGCCCTGTGCTTGACGCATATTTGTAATCTAGCAATAAAAAATGGAATATTCCCTGGAAAAAAATTAAAGTGGTAAAGGTGTCAGTACTCTCGAAGCTGGAGATAAAAAGAAATTGGTAAATTATAAACCCGTTTTCATTTTTACCTATATTTTCAAGAGGACTAGAGAAGTTGTACACCAAAAGATTAAACAAATAGGGTTCTGTGTAGAAAAAAAATGTCATACTCCGTGTCAGTGTGGTTTTAGAAAGGGTCATTCGACGGAAATTGCATTGATGAAACAAGCGGATTTAATTTTAAAAATATTGTCGAAAGCAAGAGCTGGTAACACTGGATGTATTTATTGATTTCTCGAAGGCTTTTGATCGCCTCAATCACAAAACGTAGCTCCAAAAAGTTAAACCTTTTATGGTATTCGTGTTAGTGCCATGAATTTGCTCAAAAGCTATCTCCGTGATCGCAATCAATGTGTAAAAATATAAAAGAAGCTATCTGACTTTAGGTTATAAAAAGGCAGGTTGACGTCAAAGCATTATATTGGGACCTCTCCTTTACAATTTGTATGTAAACGACATTGCAAGCAGTGATGATGGCGTAAGGTTTAATATCCACGCAGACGATACGAGCGCCTTTTTTTACAGACACTTACCGATCAAATTATAAAATGTGCAAATTAATGTCTTGATAAGCTGAATGTTCGGACGATCGCAAATCCATCGCAACTTAATGCGAGCAAAACAAAGGCAGTTTTATTTAAAGCACGTACTAAAAATAGCATTCATGCGGTCAATATTTATCGTGGTGGAATTTAAAATATATATAATGGAAAGTGTAAAAGTACTTGGCATCAGTCTTTAATCAGTATATGATGTGGGATAAACGGTTCAGCATATATAAACAAAATTATCCAAGGTTGTTGGCATAATTTACAAATATCGTGACATACTTCGCATTTCGATTTTGTTACTCATCTAAATTTAAACACATGAAAAATCGAAAAGAAATGTAATTTGTATTATTCAAAGTCGGCAAAAAAAGACAGGTAATTCGTATTTAATGCTACGCTCCTCGCATACAGTCACTCAAAGCAACTGTTCGATAACTTTAATATACTACTACATTTTGAGTTACTACAACTACAAACTTGACCTTTCTGTACAAAAAACTATTTTTAAAACAATAAAAACACTTACTCAGCGATAACCAACCTTGGGCGAAGGGAAGTGGTTCACGAAACCCGCCGTGTAGAAAATGAACAGTGCCGCGCTCTAGAACCTATTTCCAAATTCCAAATCTAAGATATACATCTCAATATTTTAAGTTGTTTAGGCACACTGAATATAGATATCGTTTGTGCAACTAAGAAAAATATACACCAGCTATTTACCTACGGATATATCAGTATTGAAAATACTTGCATGCAAAATGAATGTATGTTACTGTTATTGTATGTTAGATTGCTTTCTTATATTTTATGTCTGTATTTTGTAAAACCGTATTTTTTTTCACAGATGTGCTGTTGCGGTTGTTAGGGGAGGCAGAGGCTTCGTGAAACGACAGTTGCTTTTCATCTCCGCTCTCCATGCTGGGAGAAAAATGAACAATTTGAATTCGAACTCGATTTGTATGTAGGATCCGGGTCACAACACTCATCCACTTCAATACCTCTTATCGCGCGTCTCCGCCAAGCCACGTTAATATATGTATAAGGTTTAAAGAGCGAAAACAGACAGGGACAATAGAAAATAACACAAACGACAGGGACAAGCGCCTTGTCCCTGCTCGGACGTGTTATTTATTGTCCCTGTCTGTTTGCGCTTTTAGGCCTTATGCCTACCATGGACCGAAACTCACGCCCAAACCATAAAGTTTTAATGAGTTCATACATGCTCCGTTTTAGCACCTGTGTTGCCGATAAGCAGGCATGTATTGACCATCAGAATCAATCCGAGCGCATTCTGACAAATAAAGTGTAGGAGTGCGCGAATAATGATCTTAGAAACCAAATCAAGCACGAACCGAATTGTGCATGGTTGCACCGAATCGCATACAAAATCGTTTCATAAAGAAGAGAACCCTGTCTATGAGAATGCAGTGATTTCCACGCGGTTTCTTAGAAATCGTAAGGAACTCAAGGCTAGGTGAAAATTATCTAAGACAACAGTACAACACTAAATGAGAAACACACATATATGGAAGTCGTAAGCAGATGAGCAGTTGTCCAGCGAGAAGATAGAGCGGATCCCAACATTCCGATCTGGGATCATGTCCAGTGTCTGGCTCCAGACGAGCTCTACCAGGAGGACAATAGACACCCAGTCATAGGGCCGTGTTTGTAGCACCATAATCTCCCTCCAGTTTAGTATGCTCTATTACACAATATATATATTATATATTATACTTTCATGAATAAAATGGTGTATGCCGATCAGTTTTGCCAAGAAGGAGTCCTTTTTGGTTTCTTTTTTTTTGTTGTTACCACTAGTATCCCGCAAAGTAATTCCTGCAACTCTTGTACATCTCCTCTGTATGCGTGTGCGACTCTAGTCGACGGAGCCATATCAACGCCATCGAAGAAGTCGCTGAATCGTTACTTTTTTCCTCGTATGAGTGACAACATCTAGGCGCACCGAAGACCAGAAAGCTATTGGTAAATCCCACCTGTTATGGAGTATCTCATTTCGGTGGTGGTGTTCACGTTGACCTTGGAGTGAATGACGCCCTTCAGCCACTCGATGTTGGCCATGCCCGGCTTGAGCTCGCTCAGCCATCGGAGTCGCACCTGGACTGCGGTGTCTCGCTCTGCAGTCATAGGGACCAAGAAGGTAAGAACACTATCCTTCAAATAAACAAAACAGGCTCTACTTCACCAGAGGGCTTGCGGTGCTTTTCATTTGTTATTGTATGTCCTACTTTTATGGTGATTAAAGCATTTCACACTTATATCGGTTTAGGGCTTCACACGCCCATGCATCGTCCTGCTATTTCTCCTAAATGGCTACAGCCGTCGAGGAACGCTATGGAACTGTAACAATCCTGGAGCCCAGTACAACGCAGCTGTACGGGGCTGATTCTACCGTGACGAGTGTCATGTTGCCCAAAACGAAAAGAGGATGCGCGCGTTTATCATGTAGGCGGCTTTACGCGCCAAAAGAGGGAGAGTACAGTAGTGATCGATACCCTCGCCCTTTCGCTGATAATAGTCGCGGTTGAGGCCAGTCTTGTACGTGTGTTACTGGAAAATAATTGACCGATTACAATTACAATACTGTATTGATAAATGTAACTGATTACGGTAATCAATTACTGCATCACAAAAGTAATTCAAAAATTGCCAGAAAGCGTAATTGATAACTTCTCACGCATTTTTAAGTCTTTATCACGAAATCAAAAATGCGTACAGAAGCGAAAGAGATATAGCAAGGCCAGCGACAGTGAAACTCAACGGGCTTCAATATTACAAAAGACGTTGCGCGCTCGTCGTCCCTTTTCTGAATTCCGAGGCTTGTCGTCTTCTACGCTATCATCCCGACGGCGGTAGTTGTAGGGGAGGAAGTGAGGTCGGGCGCCGGATATGGTTTCATTCCTGACCAGATGAACGGGCTCTTGATGGCGACGGCGGCGATCGGTGGGGACAGGAACGGGTTCCGCACGCAGTAGTTGCTGGCGATGTTGCTGTCAGCCCTTTGTATAGGCCGCACGGTATCTTCGAAGTAGTTTTGGAGATAGTCGAGGCTTCTTGATGGGCATCCAGGTCCGCACTAAAACACCGTCGCTGTAGGTGACAGAGCGGTGACGGGCATCGTAACGGACCTTTTCGTCGTTCTGGTGTTCAGCTGTACAACAATGGGCATCAACTGATGACATTCTTCAGCTCGGCTGACTGCCTTGTCAGATGTTATGTGCCTGTGCAATATCCGGCCGATATGGTAAGGATAGTATCCAGCGTTCATGATACTTCGCGGTTATACATAAGCGCTAAGGTGAGAAGACTGTCGTAGCTTTAGTAGTGGTGCCATAGGCGAAAGGAATGTAAGGAGAATTCGATGCCAGTCATCTTGGTCCTGAGAGACATTCATAGAAAGCATGTCCAAAAGTGTGTACGACTAAGGCGCTCCGTAAGCTTGTTTGTTTGGGGATGAAAGGAAGACGTGCAAAGATGAATGATATTGCACTCTATCAGAATGTCTTCAACCACTTGCGATAGAAAAACTGTTCCTCTATCACTTGGTAGTTCTCGCGACAATTAAGTTATGCCACAGTACAATATTGTGTAAGAGAAAGTATGCAACTTCATGAGGATCAGCGGCGGGCCAAGCAGCAGTCTCCGCGTAGCGAGTAAGATGATCAGTGGTGACGATCACTCAACGGTTGCCTCAGATAATTTCGGTAGAGGCTTGTCGGGACAAGGTATGGGTTGGAGACAAGCCCGGCGAACATTGCGGTGCTTTTTTTTTTGTTGTTGTTTTGTTGTTGGCACAGTAAACAGGAGCTCACATATCTTTGTACTAAGTAACACATGCCGGGCCAGTAATATCGGCCACGTAGACGATTATAAGTCTTTGGGACACCGAGATGTCCCGACGTTGGGTTGTTATGCAGGCGTTGTAGAGCTCCGAGCGGAGCTGTCGTGGTGCTGCTAACAACCATCGCTGATCCGTCTGTTGAATAGTTACGATGGAACAAGAGGCCATCTCGGACAGAAATATGTCGTGCTCGTTTGCAGAACTTGCGGTTATTGGAGACAGCAAGGTTTGTAATACGTTACACCAGGGCGGGGTGTAGGGATCTTGGAGCTGGTTTCGTGCCACAGCATCTAGAGAGCGAGCGGCGAGGGTAATAGTATCGTTGTCTTGGTCATGGAAGTAATGGTTGTTAAGGGGCAATGTGCGAGGCCGTCGGCGTCCTGATGCTTGCGTCCGGATCTATAAGTGACGAAGAAGTTGAACTCTTGGAGGCCAAGAGCCCAACGTTCCCAACAGCCAGAGATATCTTTCAACGACGTCAGCCAACAAAGAGCGTGGTGGTCTGTGACGGCACTAAAATGGAGTCCGTACTGGTAGGGTCGAGTAATTACTTTACACTCTGACAGGCTGCGACTGGCGTATGCCACAACTCTCTCGGGTTCGGATGGCTTCCATTTTATTAGGACTGCGCATAGCCGATCCCGCTGGCGTCTGTATAGATCCCTGTAGGAATTGAGGGGCCAAGTGACATAAATTGGATCACCTGTCAGTCGAGCAGTTAACTGATTGAAAACAGACTGGCACTCTGGAGACCAATGAAAAGGTTTGGTTGTACCAAGTAAGGCGTGTAAGGGGGCGGTGATTGTGGTGAATCCTTGGACAAATCGGCGAAAATGGGAGTAAAAACCTCAAAAACTGCGAAGCTGTTTAACTGTAGTTGGGATCGGACATTTGGCAACTGCTCGAATGTTGTCAGGATCCGGGCGGACGCCCTTCTTTGATACCACATGTCCGAGGACTCAAATTTTTCTGTCGCAAAATGGCACTTCTTGGTTTTCGTTTTAAATTGCCGTTTGCAAAGCACGATTAAACAATGTCGACACGTTCCAGATCTGTTTGAAACGTTGGTGCAAAAATGACAACGTCGTCTAGATAGCAAAGGCAGATTTGCGACTTCACAGCTCGGAGAACAGTATCCATCAGCCTTTCAAACGTTGCCAGGGCATCACAAAGTCAAACGGTATCACATTAAATTCATACAAACCATCTGGTGTGATAAAGGCAGTTTTAGGTTTACCGGTTTCTTTCATTGGGACTTGCCAATATCCTGATCGTAAATCATAGGAGGTAAACAATTCAGCGCCCTAGAAGCAACTGAGGGCATCGCCAATGCGTGGCATTGGATATACATCTTCAGCGATTATCTAGTTGAGACGTCGGTAAGCTACACAAAAGCGAATACTGTCATTTTTTTTTCTTTACTAGGACCACGGGAAGACCAAGGACTTGAAGACTCTTTGATTACTCCTCGTTGTAACATTTCTACTACTTGTTGTTCTATGAGTTGCCTTTCTTTCATTGAGACACTGTAGAGTCGTTGACGAATAGAACCTTGTCCTTGCGTGTCGATGGAATGTTGACCGGTTGAGACTGGCGCCCAAATGTGTTTCATGTAAGTCAAATACTTTTTTTATACAAGTTTAGAAGAGTTGCAATTTTTTGCCTTTGATTATCGGCAAGATTCCTATCGATGGCGGTCGAGAAGGCGCCCGGACTCATAATTGCCTTTGGTATATTTCGTTGAGAGTGCGCTGGTCTCAGGTAGTGAACGCGTCGTCGAGGGAAACAGTATTAATGTCAGCCGCTAATGTGACGGTGGCTAGAACGGTCTTGTTCGGGATCAGTACAGCCTCGGACGTAACGTGATCAATAAAGTTAACTGTGGGAGCGATGAAATGGTTTCCGTAGTGATAGCGAATGGCACTTAGTGGGAACTAATGATGAACTGCGAGGTGTAATTATAATTTATTTTAATGAGCGTAGTTTTAGTCCTGGACAGATACATCTTCTGGGTCCAGGCAGTTCATGAAGAGAAAGCTGTGCGCTCCCACAAAAAATAATTGCGTCACTAGCAGAAAGAAAAGCCCAGCCGAGAATTATGTCATGAGGTGCATGATGAGAGTACGACAGGCTGGACTAAGTGCAACACACCCGGTAGAAGAATACATGCAGTTGCACAACCCCAACAGTTTTAAGTAAGTTGAATCCTGAAGTTTCGAGGTTGCCTTTAACTTCTTCTTGAGGCGACGACAAATATCCAAATGCATGACGGAAATTGCATCACCTGTATTAATGAAAGCTTGAAGTTTTTTAACTTGAATTTGAAATATGAAGACGTTCGGCGGGGATGTACGAGGACTTGAATGGTGTGATAAGGTCGCAGCTGGTGCCCCAGAAGCTGCGGTTCCATATTTCCCACTTGTGCTCGAGGAGCAGGCTCTGCTCGCACCAAAGGGGATGTCGATCGTTGGCGCTGTGGTGAAGGTGACTGTCGAAGTGGTAGGCTTGGAGAGCTCCCAGGGAACTTTGACGCTGGTGATGATGATCGGCCGTACCCAGATGCATGGAAGTAAAGAGCAGAGTTCCCAGCAGTGGTCTGTCCAAATCCTGCAGACGACTTGTCGGCTCTACGACGGCGGCACTTGCGGAAACATGCCCTGTGATCCACATATAATAGCATACAGAGCGGAGATCGAGCAAGCTGGTGAGCATTCTGCATACGGGGTTGAGACTAGCCAAACGGTTGGACATATCGCATGCCGCTCGAAGGGTGAGTGGTCGCAAATATCGGTGCCAGCTATTTCTGCATAGGTCGGCTCCATGGCTTGCGCCGGCAATGGAACCTGCGACGGCCGTGATTTTGAAGCCGGCCCGGTTTGGACGAGTGACCACAGTGCGGACTCTGTTGATATAAGTGATGTTAGTGTCGGGTGAAGAGCTCGAGACACCTCCTCTCGAACAATCTGCTGAATCAATTACCGCAAAGTGGTGCTATTGATGTCTGGGTACACTGGTGGCGCGGATATGCTGCTCACCTCAGTCAGATGTTGGACTGTGGCAGCGACAGGGAAGCGTTGGGGAAAGAACTCGTGAAGCTTCTGTCATATTTCTACGATCTTCTTCACGTGTATAACTTGAAAAACGTCCTCAGCAAGTCCTTTCAAGAGATGACGCACCTTTTCGCTTTCTGGCATGTTGGTGTCCACTCGGCGGCAAAGATTCAGCACGTCTTCAATGTAGGGTGTAAATGATGCAGTTGGCTGTGAAGCGTGAAGAAAGTTTTCGGTCTGCCACAATCTGTCTCATTGCAGGCACTTTCAAACCCCTTCCCTAAGGCGGTTGGCAAACATTTGCCAGCTTTGAAAATCTTGTTCATGGTTATAGAACCAGAGTTTTGCGACGTCGGACAAGTAAAAGCGGAGGTGGTCAACTTGGTGGCATCGTTCCAGTGATTGTAACGACTGACGCGAGCCTAGGCGTCGACCCATTCGTCGACGTCCACGTCGCCAATTCAGGAGAAAATATGAGGGTCACAGTGGTGGATATCTAGCACCAACTGGGTTTCAATGTCTGCTTGGGTTGCCGTTGAGATCATTGCGGTGCTCGTTTAGACATCAGGGAACAACATCGATGCTGTCGATGTGAAAATTCGGCTTTTCAACTTCAAACTTGATGTTGAGGTAATAGAGAAAGTCCCGCACCTCTACCAAATGAAGCGAAGGAAGATAGCAAGGCCAGAGAAGCAATTAGAACTCCACGGGCTTCTATATTACAAAAGACGCGCGCTCGTCGTCCTCTTTTCTAGAGCCCAGGCTTGTCGTCGTCTTCGCTTACAATACATATGTTCAAAGTGGTTACATTTCTTAACTCCTAGTGTCTAGTGAAGCCAAGTGAAGATTTTCCATTTAGAACTTCAAAGAGAGCATGTGATTTTCTTCGCGGGCGCATTGGAACAAAATAAGCTACTGCTCATAGAATGCGTCACTTACTTCAGTAGTCGAGATAGAGAGAGATAGAAGGATAAATAAACAGCCACCATGCTGGACTAGGAGAGACCCCGACCTAGTAACAAGAAAAAAATCCGTAGGTAAGATAACCTTCTGATCTTGGTACGTTCTATACAAGCACGCGTTGGCGAACTCTTTCGAGATGAAAGGCGGGGGGGGGGGGGCTCTATGTTATGACTAGATGGGCTCAGTGCAGAACACAGTCGTCAATGCCGCGGCAAACCCCGATCGTAACA
This sequence comes from Ixodes ricinus, assembly GCA_037355805.1. NCBI lineage: Eukaryota > Metazoa > Arthropoda > Arachnida > Ixodida > Ixodidae > Ixodes > Ixodes ricinus. The sequence goes on along the minus strand of JAZHYW010028805.1, from coordinate 11,483 downwards.
CCATGTACTCAAGAAACTAGGCACTCTTGACAGCTCGACAATCACGACGTCGCTGAGCTCGTTGACATTCTAATTCTTTTGGCATCTTGGTATCTTTTTATAGTTGTTTAGGGGTAAAAAAAGTCCAACGTTGGTGCAACATAAACAAGTGACGCATCTGGCAGACAGTGCGATTTTACGTACGTACAATCCAAAACAAGGTACGGACATCAGAGCCAGAATTGGTTCAATTACAACTTACGTGCTTTTATCCTGAACGGGCAATGTTGTGTTCCCAGCGGATATCCACGAAAGTCCATGACGCACGAGACGGTAAAGACGTATCTGAAAGTCGACAACATAAATCGATCATTGATTTCGCATTTGTCAAGGGCTTGCAGCTTACTTTCAAAATTAGTTCTGGCCAGAGAAGCTTTCCAGCGACTCTACAAATTCGCAAGCTTCCACGCGCTCCCCGAAAGCTAGTCTGGCTAGTGTGGGTGGGAAACACTCTGTGGGTACCCAGTCTAAAAATCCGTGGACACGCCAAAGCAAGGCTTAACTATCGGACAATTTTCATACGCACCAGAAGAAAGGCAGAGGCAGTATTGCAAACGCGTATGCATCTGCACAATTGTGGCTCAAAAACTCGTTAGAACTCAGACGGGTAAACCATCGGCGTCTATTTTTCCAGGCGCGGTTGCAGTGTTTTTCAGGTGGCTCTTTGCACTGAAGTGACTCATCAATCGTAGCTGTCCGCTGCTGAAGGACCAACGGCTGGTTATGGATTTTCACATGATACTAGTTATTATGTGAATTTCAACGCGAGCTATCGCTTCAGAACCGGTTCTTCGGAGGCCAGAATCGCACTGGCGGCCGCACCTCATTTACTAAGACGAAAGAAAACAGGGAGTGACGACGATGCGTCGCCGGTCGTGTTCTTTAGTCCCATCGTAAGCAGAGCCGCCTCCATCATGCTTCTGAGGCTTGCCATCGCTTTCATGCAAGTGAATACGGGATCAAAGGTACGAAATGTTCACGAGTATAGCCACAGACGGCTATACTCGTGAAGGAAGAATTCTAAGAATGTCGCCCCAGTTTTCCTGACCTCAGAAGGCAGAAACTCCGCCGCAGTACTTTCAAATTATTCTACTGGTTTCTAAAGAAGTAACTAAGCGCAAATAAAATAACGATGGCACTAGAAAAAAGAAAACGAGTGAAACTTCTAAAATACGTCTACAAGTTTCTAGAAGAGTACAGTGTGTCCCCAAAAATGTACAGGGTTTCTTTCCTCCGCAAAAATAAACTACGCATCGCCGCACGCTCATTCTCCACCCAAATGTAGCGCTAGCGGTCCGAACCAGATGGAAAAGTTTTAGAAATAATTATTTTATTTAAACGTTATACGTGATTTTTTGTAATTTTCAATTGGAGAATAACGACTGACGGAGTTCTCGATTACATGGAGCAGGATGGTGCCAGTTATCGAAAATGGGCGAAAACGGGCTCTATTTTCCCATTGAAATGTTCAGAGAATCCCTTTAGCCCTGCAAGTTTTCACGAGATAACGGTTAGTTCTGAAAATTCGGCATCTGGTTCGGAGTGCTAGCACTATATTTAGGCGGAGAATGAGCATTCGGCGATGCGTACAACTTATTTAAAAAAAAAGAAAACTATAGATTTTTTTGGGGGGACACATTGTAACTAAGCTCAAATAGAAAGACGATCGGCTTTAGAAACAAACACAGGCGAAACTAAATTTCATCTGAAAGTACATTTGTTTCTGTTTCGGCGCGCAGTCCCCTATATTCAATTCATTGATTTACTCCCATCATACATATGGGTGACGGAAACAGGGGCAAAAGCTGCAAAAGGTGCAGCTTGACGAAGCCCCTGCTCCCAGATCGGCAGGTAGGAAAAAGTCAACACAACATTTTAGGGACGGAAAAAAAACAGGCAGTGCCATGCAGGAAAAAAATTTAAAAGTTAGAGGTGAATATTTTGCGTATTGTTTTCTTATTAAGTGCATCAATACAAACGTGTTGGACTTTTAAAAAGTTTGGTATGGTTGACAGTGTATACCGTACCATTTGAAGCCCATAGTTTGTTCTAGGACGGGGTACTCTCAAGGATCCGGCACTACGTACTCCATATACAATATTTTTAACACTTAGTCTAGAAAACCGCAGTAATGGGTGGTTAAAACATTTCAGGGATGCCGCGTATACTGTCGCAAGCTTATATTTGTAATATTCTGGTATTTTATTACTTTATGCTTATAAAAGGGGGATCAGTGTGTGCGTATACGACACACTGGCGTCGACTAGGATTGCTTTCTTCTGCAATAAAAAAGTTGATTAAGGTTTGTACTGGTCGTGGTTGCCTACACCAGGTGACAATAGGATATATGAGAATTGAACAATGCATTATAAATTAAGAACTTAACACTAGATGGTAACATATGGCGATGTTTATATAGAATACCCACAACATTCGTGAGCTCAAGTCTAAGATTTTGAATATAGGAGTCCCACAGCATACCTTCCTGAAATATTACACCTAAAGTTTTAACAGTGGTTACAAATTCAATTTCCGAAGAGTAGCCTTGCACACAGTACCTTTTGATTTAAAGATAGCGGCTTTTGTCTTATTTTCATTTATTTCTAAGGAATTTGAGGCAGTCCATGAGCTATGTTTTTTTCAGACCGGCAACTGATCCATCAATGTTGTTCCCTGAACAATATATATTAGTATCGTCGGCATAAATGACAAATGAGGTGTTACTTATAATAACGAACGATATAATTTAAAAACAAGTTAAAAAGCAATGTTCCTAAGATATTACCTTGAGGTACCCCTGTCTGGACTGCTTTCAGAATTGAAGAAAATCCGTTGATTTCAACTGTTTGCATCCGACAGCTTTAGTAGCTCTCAGGTAGTAAAAAATGCCCTCGAAATCCATTAAAAAATTAATAAAATTGTATGATTCAGTTGGTCGAAAGCTTTGAGAATCTTTCGACCGGATGGGACCCACGAGGAAAGGGGAAGCGGGAATAAGGTGTGCGCGCCCCATGAACTCCTTTTAAGGTCCCTAAAGTTTCTCCGGCCTGCGAACGCTGTCTCAAAAGTGGATTGATTGATTAAAGACACGTTTAATTCCACGTTCTGCGGTGCTGTTGTGGTTGGTAAATGGGGGGGGGGAGAGTTAGGAAGGTAGGCGGCGCCACTGGAGCTTTTTGGTGGTGTCTCAGGGCGTAGACGTGAGCGCGATGTTTTTGCGCTTCTAAGACTTGACAGGCGCCGACCGAGGCAGCTTCCGGGTCCTGGAGGAAGTCGAGCAGCGACTGCCAGAGCTCCATGGCCGCCATCGAGAGGTCGGGTGCCTCGGACAGGCCTACGCGTGAAGCGAGGTTGGCTCGATTCCTCGCTCAAGTCTGGCAAGGGATCGGGTCCCGGGTCCGGAGTATTGCGGGCAGTACTAAAAAGGTGCTGCAGGCCCGCCCTGACGTGTCACATCCCGCACGTGACGGAGGGAGCTGGTGCACCCCGGGTGCTACTGTTACACCCGCTGCCATTGCTGCTGTCGCGTTGAAAGCGTTGCAACAAGTAGGGGGTGAGCGAGGTACCGGTTTGGATTTGTTGGAGGGTAACGCTCTGCCGGCGGGTAAATTATCGAGAAGGGCGAGAAGGGATAATGTTTGCAGTGGAGGAGAGGTAAGCCTGGCAATATTGCATAGCTCGAGCGATGTCTTCCGCAGGACCTAGGGCAAGGGGTACAGACTCGATGTGATTCGATTGAGAGTCGAATTGTTGGTGAACGGAGGCTCAGAATTGCACGGTGGATAAATGTGCTCTGTGCAAGGCGACGAGTCTTCTCGTTGCCAGGTGCGCCGCTGTATTCGGAAACCCAGTGTATGGTGAAGTCCAGTTTTAGCGCTCGGAGTTGATGACCATGCAAACGAAGCAGGCTGACCGATGTGATGGTTTGCGTCGGAACATGCAGGCTCTAAGTGCCACCTGTAAACCTGTAAACATGTGATGGTGCACAGGCATAACACGTCGCGTTTGCATGCCTGGCGTAATCGAGAATGACTATGGTTTCTGCCTGCGCGCAGTGGATGGGACTGTCCGACACGAGGAAAATCTTGCACTGTCGACCACCATTGGATCTACACCATGCTGTAGCAAAATGTCTCTCTAGTGAACCAGCTGACTGCAACATATAATGTCGCACAGAATATCATGAACAGGTTAATCGTTATTTGCAGAAATTTAACGCAGCCGGAACTTGTTGCTAAAAATAGTAATATAAATAAAATAATATTTCATATGTGACAACAGTCAGCTGTAGTAATCGACACGTCTAGCTGCGTAGGAAGCTTTTTTCTTTATCGACGACATCAAGTTGTGATATCCTGAACACCGCCTTTGAAAATAATGTTGTTACGTGTGCACGCTTTTTTAGATGTTTCCAAGGCTTTTTTAACTCTGTGTCACATAAAGTTCTTTTGAGAAAACTCTTCAGCTTAGGGTTCAGGGTTCCATTTTACTCCCTGCTTTAAAATTTTCTGTCAAACCGAACGCAGCTAGTTTCGATATCTGGACAACACAGTGCTAAAATATCTTTGAAATCTGGCGTACCCCAGGGGTCTGTGCTCTCGCCTCTTCTTTTTAATATCTAAGTTTATGACCTTTCCCAGGTAGTGAAATACTCTAAGATCTTTCAACACACAGAGGATGCCGTTCTATTATCGAGTCATTTACAATACGGTAAGGCGGTAGAATTACTGCAGTTTGATTCAACTAAGATCATGGATTGCTTTTCGGGAAATGGCATTACCGTCAACACGAAGAAAACGCAACTAATATGCTTTTCTAGCGCGTTAAAAGAAGAGTAATTTTAAACAAGCCGATACTTCAGCACGCTCACCTCTGCACAAGCACGAGCAGACCGTCCTTGGTGACCCCGGTGACCTTGGAGGTCTGCGCGGCGCCGAAGCTCTGCACCTTGCTGGCGTCCATGAAGCCCAGCCTGGGCTTCCAGATCTCCCGCTCCAGGAAGAAGGGCAGGGTGAGCAGTCTCCCGCTGGTGAACGCGTTGAGGGTCAGCCTCTTGTCCCTCCACTGCAGCCGCACCAGGGCCACGATGCTGAACGACTGCGCACGTTCGCCATACGTCGTTTCCTTCGATCGTGCTCTTCGCTTCGCAGACGTGCGGAGCTTTCCCAGAAGCGAAAGTATATGCGGGTGAGCTGGTTAGCGTTTGAGACTCTGTGCCATGTTGCCCATTATTTTATAGCAGCTACGTTGGTGATTTCGGATCGTGTGGTTTGTTATTGCAATTCTCGGTGTCCCCTGTCTCGGGTTTTAGTGTACGATTTGACAGAGCGTGACGCGATTGGCGCAAACGAGCGATATGTGACTGTCTTGAATTTTGTTCTCGCGGCTAAAAGTGCTGCCGCCAATTCTTTTAGGGCTACTCCGCCGTTGTTTTAGCTGCCCAAGCTAAATACATTTTTGAATCCTCTCGCTTTAGCCTTCGCAGCATGGTTCTTGGTATTTTTAAATTTTAGAAAATCTATTAAAAAACTGGACAAAAAGAGCCATTTCAAGAAAGAAACAAAAAAACATGCAATCATTTCCGAGTTTTCTAGTGTTGTGACGTCGGTGGCAGGCATGAGCAGGCAGTCTAAGAAACATAGTATCTGGCGCTTTTTTTATTTTTCACCCAGTGCTGCTGGGGAAGTTCTTAGTGGCATTCCGCAGCATTTATTTCACCCATCAAACTTCATGTAATGACCTGGAGAAACGTTTTACTACCCAAGGAGGGTGCCTTTTCTTGTTGCTGGCGTCGCTTTTACGGTGTTGGTGAAGAAGACTTCAAGAAAAAATATATATTCCAGTAATTACTCAATCATTTTGCGAGAAAAAAGACATACTCAATATGCTACTAGTTCATTCAGCTTTACTGGTGTGTGGAGCTAATTTAAACGCAACTTAACAACCATAAAAAGCGGCAGAGTACCCGGTCATTACACAAAAAGAAGTTCGATTATTCTTGGTATGGAATCTTCAGATACACCTACTTAAAGGCACCAAGTTCTGAATTTGTCTTGTCGTACAAAAACTCTTTTTCTTTTTGTAGTGATTATATGCCATTTGGCAGGGTAACGTCTCGCAATATTGTCTCCCATGCGTAACAGCATGGAACTACCTCTCTACAGGTTTATTATCGAGTCCCTCGCTCTCAGTTCCCAAACAATGGGGACAATAGACGCTCTCACGCCTTGCACAGTTTCTGCTCCCAAGAGACCATCAATGTCCAGAATGTCCATGCCACAAAATACTTCGGCGGGTGCCCCTGCGAAAAAACAACGAGTGTAAGAGTTGCAGTGGTTAGAGGTTAAGATAGAGTGATTGATATGTTCGCACTTTCTAACCATAGACGGCGCTGTCTGGCTGTACTTCGTTCAATCTTAAGTAGAGACTACAGCCAAAGCTACAAGCGCGAGCTAGCCCTCGCTTTTGGCTTTGGGACGTGTATTTATAGCGCGAGCGCTCAGGTCTGAAGAAGAAAGCTTCAAAGCAGTGACATCCAGCTATCTCGTGCTTGTGGCATTGGCTGCAGCCTCAGCTCGAGGATTAACGAAGTATATGCATCGACACAATGTTTACAAACAAGTCCGCTTTTCCGCGCACCCCGTGTGGGCACCGCGCTTGCGCAGGAACCCGCGTCAAATGATACGTCTACGCATGCGCGGCGTGAACAGCAGCGCCACCGCAGCTGCGTGACGTCACAGCCACGTCATTGACAAGAACGGCAGGGCGGCCCTTCTTCTGTTACAGCACGAGCTTAATTGCTACCTTCGATCATGCTTCGGAGTCTCTGAGCGTCGAACGTGCACGCGCAGTTAAAGCACAGCGAAAGGCAAACAGCGGGTGCAGGAGACTAGGCATTCCTAAGTTGTTTGTTTACTTTGGGGTGAAGGAAAAGAGGAGCCAGGAGAGGTGTGGGCCACCAGAATGAGAACGTCCTGCCGTTGTGATCCCGTCAGTGCACTATGCGGAGCGTAAGTTCGCTCGCTTCCTGCACAGGCGTTGCAATGATGTCAGAGCGCCAAGCTCTTATTGGCTGAATGAAGAAATAGTGGGTAGACCTCAGGGCATCTGGCATTGCGGACTACCCACTATCCTTCCAATCGAAGCCAATCAGAAATCGGCGTCGTTCTGACGTCACCGCAACCCCTGCCCAAGAAGCAGACGACTCGCTCTCCTGCAAATGGTGGCCACCTGACGCCAGCCCCCGATTTAAATAAATCCCAGCCCCTTCATGCGTTTGGCGTTTGCCTTACAAATAGTGTGAAACGCGCCAGTGTCAGGTTCCCGCGTTTCTTGCGGCCCTTGGAAGCAAATGGCGGTGCAGCACTCGATCGAGGAACGTGTTTAGCGCGTTCGCACAAAAATTGCTGCCGCTAATTGTAAGGAACGCAAAGCGCGAATTTTATCCAGGGGCTTCATATTCGACGGAAACCCCGCGACGTATACGACAATACATGCGTTTGGCATTTTTCTAGTCTACCAACGTTGTAATCTATACACCTTTCCAGGAAACGCTCGACCCCAGGGGCAACAAACCGTTTTCAAGCAGAGTCACTGAGTTTGAGACTAGACCCTCACCGGCCCCCTGCTAACCCTAATTGGGTGGACTGTGATTTCAATGGGCGCAGCCAGCATAGCGCAGTTTCCAATGCTGCTGGCGGCTAAATTCTCGCCTTTTTTCGCTATATTTTGTGTTTCATGGTGAATGTATTTTTCCAAAGACATTGAGAAAACATTGGACCACATTTGAAAAACAAAACAAAAAAAACAAAAAAACTGTCATCTACCTTTGTTGGGTACGCGCGCGACAGAACGAATGCGACTGGAATGTTAGTTGTCGTTTCTTTTTTCTATAATAAGTTTTGAAGGCGCCCCTCGATTAGCCGCGTTTCAAATGACAAAGCGCTGAGCTGTCGAAAATAAATTACAACAGAAGATAGCCGAAAGGCATGGATTTTTCACGCTCACAAATAACGTGTTTACCGACGGACAGGACACGGACATACAATTCAAAAAGTTTTAACATTAGAATAATATATTGGACCTACCACACGATGCAGTGTTATCTGAAAATAATTTATTCGAGAAAGATATTAAATAACACAGTCACAGTCGACGACAGTCACATCTTGGGGCACTTTTGGGGAGAGCTTCCTTTTTCACAACAGCCCCAAAGCAAAAGGACGAACGCGACTGACCCGTTTCCCACCCCAACCCGCGGGATTATCGCGCGGATTATTATCTTCGCGGATTATCTCTGGGAGAGGGGAGAATAATTGTCATTTTTCGCAAAATCGCATTGAAGACCGTTCGACGTCCTTCCACTCCTACGTGTCCCGTGAATCTTGAGCAGAAAAGCTTGAATGGCGGGCACTCACCTCTATTTCTCACAGTGGAAGATAACACTGAAAGGGTACGCAGCATGCATAAAAAAATTGAAGTAAAAACTTTCAAGGGGAGCCAGAAAACCTCGAATGAAAAACCGCAAAACATAGGTAGAGAATCGCGCTGGGCAGGTTTTCACAGTCCAAGAGAGTGGCAGAAAATTTCTAGCTGATAGAGGGCGCGAGAGTCGCATCAGCCGAATCAGCATCAGCAACATGGCGGCGGCCTAGGAGCGTTTTTTGGAAAGGTGAATACGCTCCATGCGAGAACTATAAGGGGGCGCTTCGAAAAATGCCCGTAACGCCACTAGCGGGGGAGCTGGCGTTCGACCGTGAGACACGTTCTGCAGCTAGCGGAGTCTTTTCTCGAGCGAAGCTGCGGCAGCGGAAGAGCGCACGGACGATGCTTTGGCTCTCTGAGCCGATACTTCGAGTGTGACGTTGCGTGAGGGATAAAGTACATCTGCAAAAGCTGATCTAGCTGTTTTTCTCCGCTTATTTATCCCCAAAATATGAATTTAACATCTTCAATAAATCACAATGCCGGCTGGCTTCCGACGAGGAACCTCTTTCCCCCTACTCATAACATACCCCCCCTCTCCCCCTGCCACCGGACTGGCTTCCGTCCGAGTTGTTCGTGCCCCCAACAGAGCTAGAGATCGTAGTGGAAAATCGCCAAGAGACCAAACGCCAACCACCTGTGGGAATACGACGTCAATTTGGAGAGGCATGGACGAAATTACGGTCTCCCGCAATCGCTACGCCTAACAAAAACCATGTCTGACAACTACGGTATGATACGGGCCGTATGCCATACTGCGAAAGTACGGGTATGAATGCCTCACTAACCACGCAAAACTTGAAATAAGAAGTACCATAAAATAGCGCTTTGAGATTAATAAGTGTTCGACTAGAAACAATAAATGCAGGCGGGCTGGTGAACCGAGATTCAACAACCAAAACCTAGGTAACAAAAAAAAAAAGAGACCCGCCTGTGTGCCGTCCCGTTTTTGTTTTTGTTTTTCTTCCCTAAGTTTTGGGTTTTCAAAATGTTGAGTATTCTTTGCTGTTTTCTAGAAAAGCAAACGTAATGGAAGTCTCTAAACTTCTTAGAAAGCTCGCTCCCATACAAAAATGCCCAATGGTCGGCTATAGAAAATTCATTGTGTGGTCGGCTCTAGCTATATGAGCCTATTAGCTAAAGAATTTTCTATAGCTTTCTTTAGCATTTTTTATGGTCGCCTTTATTGGCCTCTTTAGCTTTGTCTATGGCCCTATCGCTGTCCAGCTATAGCGCTCTTTAGCTTGTCTAATGGTTGGCTAAAGACATCTCTATGGCTTACCCTATGGCTCTCTTTAGCCAGCAAACTCTAAAAAAAAGTTTACTTCAATACCCTCGACATGTGAACACTACATGGTAGATATACATACATCTCTGAACACACAGAATACACAGAACACAAGCAGAAAACTACCCCACACAACAGCAACGACGCAGCGACACCGGACCCTCTCTTCATATGCTACGTTCGCACTAGCTGAATATATGGCAGTCTAATTTTTGAATCCGACTTTGCCGGTGACCCATCATTTGTCGACAGAGGGCGCTCACGTGATGTCGCACAGGGTTTGTGCTGCATCCGAAAGAGGACGCTGCGCTCCGGTCACGTGTTTTGAATTTGAATCGCTGGGCGGTAAATTCCTTTTTGTCATCATCTGATAACAACCACGTGATGTCACAGGGTCCGAGCTTCGTTCGACAGAGGGCGCTATAGGACTGGAATTGCGGCGTCTCACGTGTGATGTCGCACAGGGTACGAGCTGCGTCCGACAGAGGGCGCTCACGTGATGTCGCACAGGGTTTCTGCTGCAACCGAAAGAGGGCGCTGCGCTCCGGTCACATGACGGTCACGTGTTTTTAATTGGAATCGCTGGGCGGTAAATGCCCCTTTTATTCGATCAAAAAGGCTCCCGGCCGACTGGGAATCGACCTGACTACCTTTTGGCACAGCAGCCCGACACTCTGCCCCCTGAGCTACGAGCACATTTTTTTTCTTCCAGACGTTTATATACAGCATGTTTAAACCAAATATAATTTACATTATTCTATACAAGTAAAGCGTTACACTATATACAAGTTTTGCTCTACATTTTCGTTTGATTATATACAAGCAATGCGTTACATTATATACATGCAATGCGTTACCTTTTCGTTACATACAAGCAGTGCGTTTCATTCTCGTTACATTATACAATAGAAATTTACAAAACCACAACGCTCATCTCAAAGAGGAAGGTGTCAATGATACTTTCTAGATCGACTGGTGCTGTCGTCGATTATATAATATCAGGGGAACGACTGAGATTTTGTACTGACGTCTTTCCATTCATCACTTTCATCACAGCGTGCCAATATGCCCTGACCTACTTGAATGGCAATATTTTTTTAAATTTACCCAGGATGGCTTTGCGACACCTGCTTCATTATCCGCTTTACGCGTTTTCCACAAACTATAAAGACCTAGAACTACTAAAATGTCTTGAATGGTATCGAGGTGTTCGGCGAAATGCAAGTAGCGAAGGTTTGTCTCTTCCACTTCAGTCTTTTTTCAGCGTCCGTTTGAAAACATCCCAAACGAATACAGCGTCGACACAAAGAATAAAAGCATGGGTGAACGTTTCGGTAACTTTGCAAAATCTACAATCAGTGCTTCCGTATGTTTCCATCCCGCGTAAGTCGAGCCACTCTTTTACAGTTGTGGTACGAAAGTGAAATTGATAAAAGAAAGTTTTACACTTCGGTGGTATCGGCATTAGTTTAACCCTTTTTAAAACATTCGGTTTGCAATTTAGTGGAGGCTCATAAGGAAACACACGAAATACAGGATCTGGGAACAATGAAACTAGCAGATGTTTGGTTAGCTTCTTTTTTTAGTGCACGAGGCCAAAAAGGCTTGGTCAAACCTTGTTCTTAGAAAGTCCAATGTGTCCGCAACTTCCTTGTAAAATCCTCTTAATGTT
>JAZHYW010028804.1:0-40914 GCA_037355805.1 Ixodes ricinus | reverse complement strand
CCATCATACAGCATTTTGTCATGGGCAGGCCCCCCCCCCCCCCCCCTCCGAAGCAAAATCCCTGGCTACGCTACGCCTGCTCGGAGCAAGTTAACTTTGGTGGTAACGGTACGCGGTGAAGACTGGTACGTCAGCAGGAAGGAACTCGGAAGAATTCGCAATGCATGTAGTCCGAAGAAACGGCATCTTTGCCATTTAGCGTATATAGACCGACAACACCGTTTAAAAAGCAAGAGATCCGCTTTTTGCCTACAGATTGGAGATTTGTACGTATACTCACTACAAGTAATCAAAAATTACTTGTAATTCATTACAGTTTGGAGTAATTTTGTACTCATTTAATTACATTGTTTATCAAGTAATCACAGCAATAATCTGATTACTTTTGTAAGTGCTAAAATTACTCGCAACCGTTACATTAGTTTTCTTTCTCGTTTCTAATAGCGCCTTTTGTTCTACATACCAAGTTTCCTAGCGAGGAATCCTCGAAACAAATCTCCGACGGGGGAATGGTTTACCGAAATGAGTGGATTAAAAAAGATAAGTTGTTTACAGTTCGGTGATTCTAACTCATGTATAGAAGAAGATTTTAGGGAACAGTTTTTGCACACCCGATACGGTACGGTCGGCCCTCCGGTACGAACTGCGCATGCGCTACCCACAGAATACTGCACATGGAACACTCTGCTGGCACTGCGCATGCGCTACCCCGACTCCATGCGCAGTGCGCACCGGAGGACCCATCAACCATCGGACATGCTAAAACGTCCCTAAAACTTCTACTGAACGGTACGAAAGCCTTGTTTCCAAACCTGCGGAAAACTGTCGTTTTGAAAATCTTAAGTAATCGGAGATGTGACAGTTACTTTTTTATGTGACGGCCGAATTACTTTTCGTCTCAAGTACTCGAGTAATTTAATTGCATACTTTTTAACCGAGAGTAATTGTAATTGATTACTCTTTTTGAGTGTAACGTGTACAAGACTGAACCCACACCAAGTGGCGCACGTGGGCAGTGCGCGTGCATATAAACCAGATTCGCACGAAGTGAAGCGTGTGCGCATGCGCCAACAGCAGCGCCACCGCAGCGATGTGACGTCAGAGCCGTCCGTTGTTCTACACGCCATAAAGAACTAAAAAAACCTAGTGCGTCTGCTTTCCCGCAAAGCATATGGGAGAGCCACTTGCTGCAACCTACGGAGGAAAGTGGGCGAATGACCAAACTGCAGATGTGCTTAGGCCTAAAAAGACAAACACAAAAAAGTCAGCTTCTATGACATTAAGCATGACGTAAGCACAATATGTTTTTAAGTAAGAACGACTGGCTCTCCCAAACCATCTACGTAAAAGTAAACACTCCAGATTCCTTAGAGAGCGTATGTCCAATCTTTGCGTGGTCTCGACGACAAAAACCCCTCTTGTTTCGTTGGTCCTCAGGAGACCGCTGGTTCGTATCCTGCCTCGGGGTCCTGGCCACGTGCCGAGGTCTCTTCTACCGGGTGGTTCCGGCCGACCAGGGCTTCGCGGACACAGACCACTACGACGGCGCCTTCCGGTTCCGGCTGTGGTGGTGTGGCGACTGGAAGGAGGTCCTCATCGACGACCGGCTGCCTACCGTCAACCAGAGACTGGTCTTCGTGCAGTCCGGACAGGGCAACGTCTTCTGGGCGGCGCTCCTCGAGAAGGCATACGCCAAGTGAGAATTGTCCTTCCGGCTCCCCGAAATCGCGTCTCCTGTACGTTCGTCTGTCGCGTCTGTTCTAAACTCCGGCGGAAGACTTAGGTCTCTAAATATTCGATTGACTGTTTTCCGCAAACAGTATGCGGAGCGCAAGTTCGTCTGCTACTTGTTGCAGGGCTTGTGGTGACGTCAGAACGGCCGAGCTCTGATTGGCTCTGGTTGACGGATAGTGGATAGACCTCAAGGCAGCTTACTTTGAGGTCTACCCACTATTCTTCTATCTGAGCCAATCAGGCGTTTTTCTTCCTCGTATGAATGTCCTGTTACAATGATTATACAAAAAAACATTCTGTAGACATGTTCGAAGCACACATACGTGTGAAGCAAACCCGCTTAATTCGAACATGCGTTAGACGTGTCCGCGGATATTATTGTCATCGTGTTTGCAGAGAAACTCTGTGTCCCTTGTATGATATGTTCGAGAAGTGTGAACCCGGCTTTAGCCAGTTTCTAATAGAATCCGTTGACACGTCTGCCGACAGTTGATTTCGATGGGGAATATAGCTGGTCCTTGTGCCCACTGAAGTGTATCTGGGCAAGTGTCGATTTCCACGAGTTTTCATTTTGCGACCCAAATACGGCTAACGTATAAAGCCCACCGGCGTGAAACTTTGGTAGGCATTACAAACCACTAGTTCAACGTGCAGTCGTAATCGAAAACTCATTTCTTATTATTCAAAAATAGAAAGAGAAAACACTAATTCCTGCTTTTTGCAGATGAAATTCGTAATGTTAAAGCATTTGGAATAATAATTTTCCTTCGTGAGCGTCGAACGTTAGCCTGCAAAATAGGAATGTGAACGTTCCTTCGGCGCGTTTTCTTATTCTAGTTCAAATGAAACAAAGTTTGTGGGAATAAGGGTGCCACTCTCACATCTGTGACATTGGTGAAGTTTGAGAGGATTTACTCGCTGAATTCGCCTGTAAATAGACTGATAGTGTTGCGCCTTCCTGTATAACCACGAAAATTAATTTTTTTCGTTTGTTTGTTTTGGAACAAACAGTGCTTGATCTAAAGTATAGAGAAAGGGCGCAGGCAACCTTGTTTTGTAGGCGACATAGTCGAAGACTCCGAGATTAGAAATAAAAACCAGCAGAACTTGCGAACTTTGTCTCGTGATGTGCGCTTTCATCTACCCCTTTAGAATCTGGAAACATTGCTGCAGCTGAATTTCTTCAATGTCAATCGAATTTACAGAAAATTGTTTTTTCGGTCACACAGCGGAGTAGCTGTGAAACCCAACTGTGTCACGCACAAACTCGGAAAGAGCTGGGTCTGTCGTAGAACATCGTAGCTCAGGTTTCGACGCTAAGAGATACGCTTTTATTTTCTTCCGGATGGCGTGCCATTATAGCCACTCACTGAGAGAGTTTGAGCAATCCAGGGCGTAGCGACGAGCTCTGAGTACCTTATTATCGCTGGGTAGTCATCGCGAGTAAGGATGCCGAAGAAACGAATAATGAAGAATGAACATCATGAGACACTCCCGGCATTTTAGTTTTGGGTTTACAGCCGCTATAAACGACCATAAGCCCCCTGTGTGCACTCAAGGCAAGCGTAATAGACCCTTTTCAAAATGTCCGCGCCAAGGCCTGTCCGCCATTGCTTGATCACGTGCTCCGAGCGTTATTGGACACGACTGTGACGTCAGCGTTCGGCGTGGACTCGAATCCAATCACGCGCCTCTTGTCCGAGCAATGGCGACGGCTAATGCTGCTCGGTGGACTTTTGGAAAAGTTATCTTGTGTTTGAGAAGACGGTGTCACCAGGATGCTATACTTCGTTTCAGCTTGGGTCCAGACGCAGCCGATGCTACGAGCGCGAGCGTGTGGCCCTGAACAGTGCTTGCATTGCACGCGCGCGCGTGCTTGGCAGGGACGCTGAAAGCCCGAGCCTCGCGCTTGTAGCATCGCCTGCGTCTGGACCCAAGCTGAAACGAAGTATAGACAGAGAGATCAACAAAATTGCGTATCGAAGACGGTGTATACGCGTGGCCAATCTGCGGTATTACCAATCCTCTCCTTGCTCATAAGCTCCCGAAGACGTTCCGTCTTCGTGGTGCGGAGATAAAAAGAAAGATATAATAAACGAAGATTGTGTACAGTGTCCACCCAATAAACAGAATCAGTTTTACGAGTGACTCGAGCAAATATTCCGTGGTTTTGCCCGCTTTTAGTTTCTTTTTTAAGTGCGCTTTTGTTGCGTGCATTTTAGTCCTAACCAAACATGTTGCGGAACAGAACTCGCGCGGCTGTTCCTTCGATCGCCCTACATATATATTTGACGTGTCTACGGACACCGTTTATCGCGTGTTGATTTACGCGTATGCCATAGTCCCGCTCGAGAACGCGACGGTTCCTAGCTTCTATTATGCTTTTTAAACGCACCGCGGAGCAGGTCGTCGCATCGAGCGATAAGGAGCCAGGGTCACAACTCGTGGCGTCAAGTGAAACGAAAACCTGGACGTGATATCACGGATGGAAATCATAACAAGGCGCCACCGGAACACCTCGGCGCTGTTTGTCGCTGCAGGTTATGGATTCAGTAGATGCTCCGCCCCTAACACGCACTCACCACCTTCCGCCAGGCTTTTTTCCGCGCGTGTGACGAAGTGCTTTCAGAGGCAGAATCCCAGTGTACGAGGCGAAGCATCTATACTGTGTTTCTAAGCTGTCGCAGACTATAGGACTGCAATGTCCTTGGAAGCGAGTGGTTCGGCTCTGGATGGGGTAGCTGGAGTGACCTTTGAAAAGGGTTTCTATTGAAACAGACGTTAAAAAAAAAGATTGCACAACTTGGAAACCGTGTATCACTTTTGAGTTAAACGAGGCCATCACAGACCGCAGCGACGACACAAGACTGCCACGCATGACGAAAGGCGAGGACTACGCCCGGCCGCGCAACGCCAACGATGTCAAGACGAAGAACAGTGAAAGCAGGAGTGCCCTTCCGCGAGAAGCGATGCGCCCGTGCCCCGTTCATCCCACGTCCGAGTGCTGAGCGCACACAAAAAATGGCGCCCACTGTGGGGGAATGCGAATACACCCACATACGCGGATGGCAGCCTGTTTTGTTTTGTTGCGCTATATATTTCTCTTCTCCGCCACTGTAACAAAGCAGACGACGGACGAGACGAGTCCGTCGAGAAGAGAAGAGCAACTGCGCAGGCGTGACGGTTTCGAGTGTTTCCAAGCGTTACGCCGTAATCGTTTCCTGTGGCCTGGGCGTGGGCCCTCGGCGTTAGTGTGCCCCGATGACAGAGTGTCTCCAACTGCTGGGTTGGTGTCACGTGGTTTATGAGCCGTTTTTGCCACGCGAGCCGCGAGGAGATGAACGAAAGCGTCGGTCACCTGTGAGCGTCTCCGTCTCTCCGTCCGCTTTCGTCCTCGCGACACGACGACGCAACGCGTGCGCACGGGGGCAGCGTTAATAAGCGTTTCGTGCTTTAAAACTCTCTGCAGACATGTAGGACGCTTTGGGAGGAAGAGCGTGTTGGTTCAAGTATGAAAGATGTGTTTTATTGTCCCAGTTTTAATTGTTTTATTCTTTCTTCATCATTTGACTTACATATGTGTGAAGCAAAGATGCTTCGAAAATGTTTGAGCCACGTCCGCAGACAACTCTGTCACTGTGTTTGCACACAAACTCCGTGCCTCTTGTATGACGCGTGAGTTGGACGACCGAGGCTCACAATTTGGGAACGCACCCCCATTGTTTTGAGTTCCGGCCTCTCTGAAATCCAGGCTCTCTATTCGGCGTTGTAGGCTGCTGCAGTTGCTGTGCCGCCGCTCTTGTTGGTTTCTTCTGCGTCGCCGACGACGACGACGATGACACAGGAGACCCGGTTCCATTGTTGCGTTCCCTCGTTTTCCTGCGGCCGCCGCCAACATGGAAGACGCTCGACGCGCGAACAAGCTCGTCTCCAGTGTGGGAGGATGAGGACGTCGGCACGCGACAGTTCACCCCCTTTCCTCCTCTCCCCAAGCTCCTTGAGGCTTTGTAGTGTTCGTTTGACAACTTGGAGGCGTGACACGCGTGTTGCTCTGAAAGACGCACCGGTGACAGCAATTCGATGTTATTGAGGGTTAGAGTCGCTTAAAAAAAGAAAAGTAGTTTTATACCCTCTGAGTTACTTTAGAAGAAATATCTGCGCGATGCCGTCTTAGCGTTAACGGGAAAGCGAATGTAACGCGTTACACATAAAAATGTACGAAGCGCGTTTTTTTTTTACGTGCGTTACATGATTCAACGTAGTGTTAGGCGGAAAGTAATGCAATGCCTTACCGTTAAGGCATCTTATACAAAGAAGCACTGTCAGCTATTTTTGTTTTATTTTTAAGTATTAACCTCTCGATATGTCCAAGTTTAAGCTCCTTTATTACACAGAAAAAAGTGGTATTTCGAGCTCATCCCTTTTATCTATTGTTCGGTCGAAGTATCACTTTTGTCTACATTTCCAGCTTTTGTTTGAAGCCTATGATAACGAAAAGTCTGCTTCCAGTGATGTTTCAGCATTATTTATTAAGCCAGTAGAGAGAAAGTGACGCTCTTCGTACGAAGTATTGAAAAGTGTGACGCGTTTTTTGAGACTATCGCTGATTGAAAAGCAGACTTTGTTGAACGAAAAGTTGGCGCGGAATGTCTCCAGCTTCCTTCAAAAATACATTAGACGAGCGACCTTAGGGCAAAGGACGCAGAGGTCATTGCCCTCCCAATCTCGCCACGACTCACCGCTTAAAAAAAAAACGCATCTCCAAGACAAACCAACGAACGCAAAGTTACTTGAAAAAGGATATAAGAAGAAGAAGAAAAAAAAAAGCGCAACGTGTAACCGGCATAATCCTTTGTCCCTGCCGCCGTGTGCAGCAGACGGACGCATCTTGCGAGGCAGCAACAAAACGATGCTTCGAGAAGGGGACCACTTTCCGAATCAGGGTCAGCTCTGTTGGTCGGAGCGAGCTGGCTTAATACTCCGTTTCAGGGGAACCTGGCAAACGGTGAAAGCCCTCTCTTTTTCTCACCTTCTCTCTCTTTCGTTTGTTTATGGAACTATCTTCCGTTTAAATAAACATTTAAAAGAAAAGAAACCTACCAAACAACATGTGTGGGCGCCATTTCTTGATCACAGATCGTGCGGTTTGGACCCAGGGTCCTCACAGAACACGGACGCATTCTCGGTGTGAAAGCGGCTTTCATTTTATTACCTAGTCTTCATTTCACTAGTCTATAGCGAGCAAACCGAAAGACAGTTCACCTACGCGTTTTGTTTTTAACAGTTTACTTTCTTTCCACCTAACCACGAACAAAGCAAAAATCGGCGGCTGCTTTTTGACTTCAGCCGTTCGGCCGAAACCTTTCCAATAGCGTTGCTTTTGAAATCAAGGTCAGCAGCCCTGTTGTTGGTTCGGGCAAAGAGTGACCTGCAGACTCCGCCGAGTAGCGAGCGTTTATATGGCGTCTTTCGCGGACCCGTATCTATATCGCGAGACGATGCCTTCTTCGTCCCATCTCGCAACAACTGACCCCCTTTTCGAAGCCCAGAAGCAACAAAACCACAAGAGAGGCTAGGAGCATCCAAAGAAAAGAAGATACTTGTATCGTGGGAAGGGTTTTCTCTGTGCCTTGCTTGACCTTTGAGATCTTCGGCCTCGTTTAATTAAATCCCTACAGTCTTTTTTTTTTTCCTCAGGTTATTTTTATGCTTATGTTCCTTTGGTTTTATTCGATTTTTTTTTTCGGGGGGGGGGGGGGGGGGGGGGGGCGGGGAGTAAATTTTTTTTAAATCTTTTTTATTAGTTTTTTTTAGTGACCCGTTGCTGATGACTCCTGTATCGAAGTCTTAGGGAATGTTGCAGGAAAAACGTGTGCCCAGATGCTTTCCTCTTATGTTTGTGTGTGTGTGTTCATAAGAATTATGTATACATACGTGTTTTTTTTATTTTAGGATTGAATTACTGAAAGAAAGAAAAAACTGAAAGTATTTACTCTAAAAAGAGCGACTTTTTCGATTGTCCGCATCTTGAAACTGACATTTTCAGACTGGAATTATGGCAGTTGGAATTTGCTTTTCTTCACGAGTTCTTAATTTTTTTGAGATGTATATATATATATATATATATATATATATATATATATATATATATATATATATATATATGGAAAACACGGAGCAAGGGTTCTTGAGATAAAAGAAAAGCAAACATTTCGTCAAACTCTCTTTTAATAATTTTTTTTTCCGCTTCGGATTGCGAGAAAAGCACGAGTCCCATGCACGAACGCCGAAAAATAGCACTGATGCACTATTTTTTGTTGTATTGAGCGCAACGGTCCAGATCTATCTTTGTATAGAAACTACGGACAGTGCTTCTCGAACGTGGTTTGTAGAGATTATGCGGAACGCAAGTGTCGTCTGCTTCTTGCACAGGGGTTCCGATGACGTCAGAACGACGCCGAGCTCTGATTGGCTGATGGAAAAACAGATAGTGGGTAGGCCTCAAAGTAGTTAGCACTGAGGTCTATCCACTATCCTTTCAATCAAAACCAATCAGAGATCAACCTCCTTCTAACGTTACCGCAACTCCTGCACATAAAGCAGACGAATTGTTCACCCCATAGCCCCTAGCAGCTCAAAACAACAACATTGGGCGTGTCGAGTGGCGACATCTTAACATCGGTCCGCAGCCAATGGATTGGCGGCATCAGCCGATAAGAACGCCAATGAACCAATCACGAAGCCAGTGGGCGTGGCCTGTCATTGGCTCCACCCACTGACTACGGGCCATTTATGTTCCCGCTCTTGACAAACACGAAGTGCCACACTGTAGTCCGTTGCAACCCAAGAACGAAGGGCGAGGGTAAGACGGGCCGGGGAGGAGGAAGCGGACGGAAGGCTAAAGAGCGAAGGAAGTTTCCTCTCTCTTCTCCAGCGTCCCTTCTGCTTCCTCCTCCCCGGCCCGTCTTACCCTCGCCCTTCGTTCTTGGGTTGCAACGGACTGTAGATATTCATGGGGCGGTCTCGCGTTAGGTGCCTCGGGGTTTGAAATCTGCTGGGAATCGATCATAGCGATGAACTCAGACTTGTACGGTACTCAAAACAGGTAATAAAATTACCCGTAATCGATTATCTCTTGAAGTAATTTTTGTAATCGTTTTATTATCTTTATTAGGTAGTAATCATGAGAAGTATCTAATTCTTTTGATAGTAATAAAATTACTGGTAATCGTTACCGTTTTCCGCTTCCCAATAGTGCCCCTTATTTTCACTACCTTCCTACCATGGAATCATCGAATCAAGTCTCCGAAAGGGGGACGGTCTACCAAAAGTGGTGGATTTGGAAGATGAGTAGTTTGTAAACCGGTGATATATTCTAATCCAACAAGGAACAGTACCAAAGTCCCGTTTTTTTAAACCGGCAGATATATATATATGCCTCTTTGACAATTTGAAGTAATCGGAAAAGAAACTGTTACTTTTATAAGTAACAGTCAAATAATTTTTCTCTCAAGTAATCAAATTGAATACTTTTTTTACCAACAGTAATAATAATAGTAATCTGTTAGTTTTTTGGTAATGTGTAGAAGACTGGATGAACCATCTTTGCATGTTTGTACCCGCGAAGCAGTGTTTTCGAACTCAATCGAGTTCTTCTAAGTTACGATCGAGTGCGCCAGTCGCAGTATTGTCAGCGACATAACTTTTATAAGTAATTTTACTAATTTCAAATGTAATCAGCTTATTTTTGTGATTGCTACCAACGCAGGTTGTCAAATGATTACGAAATTACTCTAAAAGGTAATCGCTATGAAGTAATTTATTTGCTTCTAAGGAGTATCATACATGTCCGCTTTGAAGCGAAATGCCATGACTTTGAGTCAGGGCTACTTCGAGGGGGGAAAACACAACATATTTGTGGGTTTTCGCTACCCAGTAACATCCCCCTTTCACTTCCTGAGTTCTGTTGTTGGCAAAAGCCAGTTCATATTCTTGTGGGATCTGCCCACTAATACAAACGACGCTAAAGAAGCGTCACTTACAAACAAGCAGACAAACAAAAATGGCGGAAACGGTTCAACACCAGGATAGCAGACGAGTTGTCGGAAGTGGAACAGTGTTGTGTCAAACCGGCTTATATATAGACGATTCCAAAGACCAGTTTTCTGTGCGTTGCCATCTTTGTCTAGTGGGTTGTAGAACGTATTCCGAGACTGCGCAGTAGCTCTCTAGTGCGGAATATCAGGTAGGCGCCGCGCATGCTTGCACAGCCCAGTGACTCGGCACTTTTTGCCTCAGCGATAAGTGATAAAAAGTACACCTGACTTTTTTGTGACTTTTTTGTGGGAGGTTCTTTTTCTTAATGCAATTACGTTTGGTGACTGCTAAATATAGAGAAGCGTCTCTCAAGCATAATGTTGTCACACGAACACAAAACCCACTGAACGACTGCAATACCACATTCACACGGCCAGCATAAAGGTACCTTTAACATAGGTCCCTTGGCAATCAGCGAATCAGCCCGCGCTCTTCGGTCGCGTGCAAACGCCAAGCGCGGAGGATGGTGAATTGATTCGCCGCGGGGAATAAAGGTACCTTAGCTAAAGGTACCTTTGTGATCATGTGAATGGGGTATTAGCCACTCAACCAGAGTTTCTGTATAAGTTCCTTACGAGAGCCAGAGTTTCGCGTTTGTTTTCCACGTGCCGCCGCGCCGCTATTCGCCAAATCCGAGCACGTGACGAAAAAATCGAGTACTGTGCAGGAAAGCCTCTGTTACGGCTGCTCCGCAGCTTCGTTAGCCGCTAGCCTCTAACTAGTCACTAGCAAACTGTGCTCATGGTTTTTACTTTTGCATGAGGCGGTATATCTTCCATTTATAGGTCGTATCATCCCTATTTCATCTACCTGAGCATTGCGACGACGACGAAGACAGGCGGTTATCTTTTGATGGAGACAGGCAACGAAGACGACGAAGACGACGAAAATAGGCCCATTTGGGTACGTTTTTCACCATGCTGTCAACCGAAAACGTGGACATCACGCGTCTGGCATCAGAGACTGACACGGAACACTCGCGGAACCACGGCAACGTGATTGTATACCACCGCATACGGACCCGTGGGGACTAGGCCTATCCACTCGGCCTACCGGTGGTATGGCTCCTGCACGCGTTAAGAGTGACTATCTTTGGATTTCAAGATGGCTGAACGCGCAACTCTGGCTCCCGTAGGAAGCCTATACAGGAACTCTACACTCAACAATACCTTAGTGACACTATCATAAGTGGCAACTCCGGGCAGTGTGGTGACCAGTTGAAACGGCTGAATAACACCACAACAGACCCTTTCACAAATTCAATGCCACCTAGTGGCTCCAATAGCAGTCTTTGTCTGGTAATGGCGGTTAAAATCTAGTATATATTTATCAACGGCAGACGCTCGAAAGTTGCGGTGTTCTTCGCTGTAGAGTTCTTTTTCTATTAGTTTCAGTTTTATTGGTGTCAAGAAACTGTCACTCTGTACAATGCGCTTACTCGAGTAAACCTCTTAATAATATTCAGCACATTTTATTATCCTTAGTTGTCTGGGGCGTGCCGAAGCCGAGCATTCCAAGGATTTCCCTGACACCTTCAAATGCGTAGAGCACAGAAGCGTTTAAGTCTCGTCATGCTGACATGAAACCAGTGTTGGCGGTAACGGGTTACAAGTAACGGCGTTACCGCTGACGTTGCAAAGTACTCGTTACATTTTTCATAGTGATAACGGGTAACCTACTTACGTTACTTATTTCCAGCAACGTGTAACGTAGTTGCGTTGCTCGTTACAATTCCTTCACAAGACTGAACACTAAACACTAAACACTCTTTTTTATTTTATTTAATTTATTGCCTCCTTAAAGGCCCAGTTAGGGCATTACATAAAGGGGGACAGTTTCACATAATGAACCAACAAATAAATCCAATAATGTAGGATAACACGAAGTAGAGGTTGTACAAAATATAATACAACTGAAAGAGCACTCACACAAAATGGATTTAAAGGGCATTTAGGAACGCTGTTGACTGGTTCATGGTAATTATATATGAGGGTAGCTGGTTCCATTCGAAAATGAGGAGGGGAAGAAATGATCCAATAAAAGCGTTGGTCTTACCGCAAATTCGCTCGACAGTACAGGAGTTATTTAGGTGGGAAGCTATTCTTCCTAGGGGTAATATTTTTATTTTTATTTGAATAATAATGCCGGTCTACTTTTGTGGACCAAGACATGTGAGTACTTATGTGACATATACAATAGCAGAGCTCTAGTTATACATGGCTTCAAAAAACTTAGTTGGGAAAAAGAGGAAGGCATATAGAACAGACGCTTTCCAATAAGCGGAGGTAACATTTGGAAATGGTTAGTCAAGTGGATTCAAAACTCCATCTAAGGCGCTGGCAATCGAGTCGAAGGTGGCACTGCCTGTAATGTTATGAGGCGGGCCATTCCAGTTTCGGACAGTTCTGGGGAAAAAAAAGAGTAGTTAAAAATATATTTTCTACATAGAAACTCTCGAAGAAGATCTTCATGCTTCTACCGTGTGACTCGACTGAGATTGTGCACAATCGAACTTCATTTCAATCTCATCGTGTATTAATATATTAAAAAAATTCAAACGCTTCACTTCTCTGCGGGTCGATAACTGGGTTAATCTGGATAACACTTTTTTAATTTAAAAAGTCTTTGGGGTTTGAGCAATAGTAATAGATATTGTGAAGAAGGCAGAGTCGGGATGGTTCTTCAGTAGTGCAAAGGGGTTAGTCCGAGTTTATTTTTTAAGGCAGAAACACTGGTGAAATGATCGTATGATGATAGGATAACACGAGTGGCTCGATTTTGCAATGGTTCTAATCCGGCGACAAGCGATGATTGGATGGTGTTTCAAAGAGCTGCAGCATAATCTAGTTTAGGTCTAACGTGAGCTTCATAAGCCATTTTCCGAACATGTGGAGGGACATCTCGTGGGGTTCGTCTGATGAATTCGAGAGTCTTGGATGCTTCTGCGGAAATGGTTTCAATGCGGGTTTTCCAAGAAAGGTTATAAGTTAATATGATGCCAAGATATTTGCACATGGAAGAGGGTTCAATCACTTTGTTTTGTATGGTATAGTGATATGCTATCAAGGACGGTTTTCTGGTAAATTGAACTATTTTCACTTGGGCTTATTTAGAGACATTTTCCGCACCAGTGGCTAATTTTCTCTAGATCATTCTGAAGTTGATAGTTGTTGTTTACCGATGCAATCTTGTTATATATGACACAATCATCTGCAAAAAGCCGTATTGTAAAGGAAATTTTACACTGAAGATCGTTAATGTAGATTAAGAAAAGCAGGAGTTCAAGAACGGAACCCCGCGGAACCCCTGACGTAACGTTTGTTAGTCTCAATTCGTGGTCGTTTGTGACTGTGTATTAAACGCGAGATGCAAGAAAATGAGTAATACAGGAAAGTACTAAGAGGTCTAATTGTAAGATGGTAGCTTAGAGAGAAGGCGTTGGTGAGGAACACGGTCAAGGGCTTTTGAAAAGTCCAGAAATGGGGCGTCAGTTTGTATATGACATTCAATGTCTCATAGACCGACACGCTGTTTACAAACAAGCCCGCGTTTGCCCACACCAGGGTGTGGGCACTGCGCGTGCGCAGAAACCGAATTCGCGGGATGTGAGGCGTCTGCGCATGCGCAGTGCCGACAGCAGCGCCACCGCAGCTGCGTGACGTCAGGGCCGCGTGTTGGTCTATATGTAACTCGTGAACAAATTCGCACAGCTGAGTCTCGCAAGAAATACCATTGGGAAGCAATGCTGATGTCCGAAGAGAAAGTTGTTTGTAGACAGATGAGTCATGATGTTCGAGTACAAGATATCCTGTAGAAGTTAAGATGATATGGAGGTTAAGCAGATGGGATAATAAATAGATGCTGAAGACCGAATTTCCTGCTTGTAGATTGGGACAACCCTGCCGATCTTCCAATCAGAAGGTAGACAACTTTTTGGAGAGTGACTGGTTGAAGATAAGATTAAGAAGCTTGCTGGAAATAGCAACTGTATTTTTAAGAATTTTTGCATTGATATTGTCGTGGCCTGCCGAGGATGAAAGTTCAAGTTTCTCAATAAGTTTAAGTATTCCGGCTGCGTTAACAGAAATTGATGGCGTAAGATCATAACATTCTTGAGGTTGGGTTGGAATGTTAGAGGGGGGTTCATGACTTCAGAAAACCCTGAGACTGATGGGGGTTCGTTTGTAAATACGGAAGAAAAGTAGTCGTTTAAGTCTTCAGCGCAGTCCCTGTTCCTGACTGGTTCACCGTTGTGGTCGTTCAGATTTATGGTACTGGGAGTGGTTTTACCGGAACCGGAACGAACGCCTTCTACCGGAACGAACTCAAGGACAAAAAATGGTACAAGAGGATAATTTTTCACGTGCTTGATCTTGCACTTATAAACAGCTGGATTTTCCACCTCGCTGCAAAAAGCCCTCAGCTGCAGCTCGCAGAGTTCAAGCTTCAAGTGGCTATTGGCCTGATGAAGGCAGAAGATGCAACAGAAGCAGACCTCGAACACAGTCGCTTCAGCACGCTGTCGAGCCGAGCCTCAGACATTTCAGATTCGGTGAGATACGATGGTATCAACCGTGTACCGATCAAGGTCCCGCAAAAGAGTGCGCCACGATGCAAGCCACCGACATGCAACCGACGAAGCAAGATGCAGTGCAGGAAGTGCTGAACATACCTTTGTATTGAGGAGGATGGGCCATCCAACTGTTTCGAACAATTTCACAAGCAGTAACCTGGAATTCCTGGCGTGCACATATGTACACATCAATTTGGGTAAAGAAAGGAACGTTATTTAGCCCTGTCCTATTTGTTCTGTGTTCGTTGATGAATAAAAAATAAAAACACGAAGTATCATTTGTTTTTGTACAGGTGATAACATCATGGGAAACGAAGGGTTAACAAAATTTTCCTTAAAAGTTTTTTGTATGTTTAGGCGTCAAGCTTAAACACAAGTTTGAGATTTTTGCGTATTTCTTTGCATTGTTTTTCGTGAGTATGTAGGTGGAACCGTAAAAAAGGTAACGTAATTATGTTCAGTTTCTGGAAGGACATAATGTTTCTTGAAACATGGCGCTTACGCGTGCCTGTAACGTCAAAATAGTTAAATGTGTTAATTCATAATAAAAAAGTAACGCACAAGAAATGCGCGTTACTTTTTAGCGGTAACGATAACGGCGACGGGTTCCTTTTACTTTGGGGTAATGAAGGTCTTAACACGTTCCTTTTATTTGAAAGTAACGAGGAACGTACCACATTACTTTTTTTTCTTCTGTAACGCCTACAACACCGCAGCAAACAATGCAGCGGATCAACGTCTGGAATGTTCAAGCTCCGCATCCGTGCCTGTCTTCAAATCTTTCCTTCGTCAGCTATCACAAGGTAGCCATAGCATGTATAGATAATATACACTTATGTGATGATAGTCATCCAAATTGCCCAACTGAATTTTGAAAAGGCTTTATTGCCCAAAGTCGTCAAAACTGACTGAGCAACCGCAGCTCTTTTTCTTTTAGAGCGCAGCTCTTAGGCGCCCGTTTCCGGCTCGAGCGGCGTCGGCGTCGGCGTCGCCGTCAGCGGAACCACAAGGTCACGTGACCCCCAAGGTCACGTGACCCCGCCTGGTCACGTGACCCCCAGGTCACGTGACCCGGGTCACGTGACCCCCCCCGAGGCTCACGTGACCCCCAAGGTCACGTGACCCCCGAGGTCACGTGACCCCCCCCCCTCCGCGCCTTCCCCCCTCCCCTCAAGAGCTGCGCTCTAATTCGGCGTTACAGGGAGTTGTAAACGGCTTTCATTTTTTTTTCTTTCTCTTCGGCGGGGTAAAAGTCACTTTAGGGCGGGGGGATCGGTGGCCGAGTGTGTAAACGGACCGCGGCTCGGAGCACGTGGAGCGAAAGCTCGCGCTTCAAAACCCCAGGGTTCCTGGCTTCAAATCCCTCCTGTCCGTTTCCTTCTGGTTCAGCATTGTACCGGCGTGTTGTGTACCATTCGAGTTGTGTGGACCGTTTCCGCAGCTCGCTAAGACCCGGTGGGTATCGCGGTCGGCTTCTCCGGCGTAGCGCGAGGGCGGTCTCTACAGCGGGGGACGGCACCGTTCCCGGACTAGCACCGACCTTTGAAGCGCCCGGCTGGGCGCCCTGCGGTCACGGTATAGCCCGGGCGCGGGCTCAAAAGCATGCTTCAAAGGCTCCGGTGGCGCGGTACGCGTAACATCGGTAACGGCCGGTTTGCTAAAAGTCCCTATTATGACGTGAAGCACGTTAAGCAGTGGAACTGCACTAAAACATTTTTAGTCTACTGCAGAGACACCATGGCGCCCACTGAGGCTGACATACATCCTGGTGACTAAACACACAGCGCAATTATTAATTAGTATAAAAGGGCGCGGTTTGTGCGCTAAAGCATAGTGAATCAGCAACTCGGCTTTGTTGCATTTTAAAAGTAATCTTGACAACTCCTGCTATAAAATGAAAGCTTATTTTCGAATGCTGCCGCGTTAGAAAAGGCAGGTGGGTGGCCGGGTCAGTAACCCGCGTAGGAGCATCACCACAGAGCCAACGACCTTTCAAAAGAGGCAGAAAAAAAGTGGGAAAAATGGGTTTCATTCTTTTTTTGTGTGTGAATTCATTCGGAGTTGGAGAGGAGTAAGTGCTTGGGCGTGACGGCACGACATGTGCCGTGTAATGCTCAGCGTGCCGGTGGCTGAACAGGAAATTTCAGGAACGGCACTTAGTCGGGGATGAGTTTCTCGTACGACTCGCTGTGCGGTAGGCTGCGCTCACAGGGACTGTCGCGTTAACACTGGGCTAGAGCTACTAAATAAGGTATACGCCTAAAGCATAAGCACTCTATTTTCCGATTGTCTCGTGCGCGCCACCATTTCGAGGCCCAATGGGCGACAGTTATCATTTTAACGTTGCGGCTTCCCTGAGCATTAGGTATTCGCAGTTCCAGCCCGTCGCTCGCCCTCTCGCGGACGAGCGGAGAACTAGAGAAGCGGGGACGGCGGCAAAGACTGTCGGCATTGGTGGTGCTGTTACCGAATTGTTCTGGAAGGCGTGTTCGCGCGTCATAAACCTTAGATGGCTGAATTGTCGTTACTCTGAAGCATATATAGCTTATGAAGTGACTCTGGTGCGAGCAGACGACGAGTTCCTCGTACTACGGTCCTGGTCATACAAAATCTGCCTGCAGACACGTTTAAATAATACACATGTTTGAGTCAAACATGCTTCCAACATGTTCAAGATAAGTCCGCGGATAATTCTTTCACAATATCTGCAGAGAAACTCAGTGTTTCTTGTATGATGTACGAGCACTGCGACTGGAGCTTTATTGACACAGAACAGGAGGGTGAGCATTTCCGCGAACGACAGTTAGGACGCGCGATCGGTGTTGTTATTTAATTCGCATTTGCAGAAGTATATGTGTTGCATGTTTATGGTTGGTTGGGTTTGAAGAAATGAGTAGGGGTGCTGCCTCCAGCGCGATTTTACAGCATTTGATACCAATTCGTCGCAAGCGCAGTCAAAGCTCGGCAGAAAGCAACGAGCGCTTGTAATACCCGTGCCACACGGGCAACTCGAATGCCATTTACAACGAATGACATTTGAGCGGACGGCCTATCAGCGCGCGACACTCCGGGCGGAGCGCATTCCACGCTCGACAGATTGCGAGCTGATTCGCCGATCACACAAATGTCATTCGTTGTAAATGGAATTCGAGTTGTCCGTGTGGCACGGGTATTAGAGGCGGAGCTTCTACTGAGTTCTTAGCCTTTCAGGGACCCTAGCAGGCTTTAGTAGTCATAAAACAGTATTGAGCAGAGAGAGCCGCAAGAAGGGCAGCAGTATAACCCGGCCTTGGTTGGACTATTGCCACAAGAAGTTGTTTCCGGGTGTTGCGTAACGCTCATCGTAGCATCTGGAGCGAAAGCTCCCAGATGCTACGGCAACCCCACCTTTACTAGTTTTGGTAGGAGTACCGTATTAGCGGGCGTTCGTGTATCACTACTACGTGATGGGCGCTAAAGAACCCAGGCTAGCGGTCCTACGTCACTGGCTACCTTCCTTGTGTATTTTGGGAACATCAGACGGCCTTTGGGGCTGACAAACCTATTGACACGTGCCGAGGGAACAGCTTGATTTTGTTAAATCTGACATCATTGAATAGAATAAATATTACACTAAAGCAAATAAGTGTTTTTAAATACTCGTGAAAGCAGACTTACCAATTCGGATTGCAAATTGGGACTGTATATATATATATATATATATATATATATATATATATATATCAATCGGAGAACTTTTATCTTTCTTGCGTCTATCATCATCAAAGTTTTATGTGGCGCGCGCACACTGACATGGCTACCAGTATCATTCGTTCGAACCGCGCTGAGTCACACGAAATGTCGACGCCTCGGACAGTTATCGTACAGAGCCACCACCGAGGCACCAGCTGCAGCTGGGCCCAGTGCCTATGCTGCATGGGACTCGCCGCCGGCATAGTGGGCACATTGTCCTACATTTCACACGCTGTCTACCTCTACCCGTCGTGCGAGAGCCCCAACTGCTGGGACTTCACAAGCGCCCTATACAGCTCACTCAACTACACCACCAGTCCATGTGATAACTTCTACCATTTCGTCTGCGACGGCTGGAAAGCGAGCAAATCCGCCGAAGCGTTCGTCTTTTCCGACCTCCAAGTTAGGGTCGCCAGCGCTGCTGTGAACGGTCTGCTTCGCTTGGGAAAAGCGCCAATGCTGCGGCAGACGGCTGTTCAGAAGTCGTCCGTCATGTTGAAGACCTGCCTCCAGGTTCTTGAGGGAGGCGTAGACAACTCGGAGAACCTCAAGAGCTTCCTCAAGTCCGTTCACCTCCTGGAGCCCAGATCAGAAACGGCGGACATCCTTGACGTTGTGATAGACCTGGGCCTCAATTGGAATGTCCCCGTATTCTTCCAGATTACCATCGAACCCGACTACATGATAAACGGCCGTCAGACTCTCTACTTTGTCCGCAATCACTACCTCATGAACTGGTTCTTGCGGAGAAGTCGGTTGAGCGGGACAACACTAAAGAACTACATCTTGGCTTGTTCAGAGTTCATCGGTCGAAACGTAAACCCCGAAACCTTGATCTTGTTCGAAAACTATCTCATGTCGACGCTGGGAGCCACCGGTGACTCCTCACGAGTCACGGAGACCATTGAGATGTCGGGCCTTGAGAGCCGAACTCCGGGAATTATGTCTTCAGACTGGCTTGACGTGCTCAACAGACACCTTCCAGATCCAGCTCAACTGCTGGTGACTGACACGATCAAAGTCACAGACACCATGTATCTCCGCAGCGTCAGCGAGGTCATTCTTGACGACCGCCGAAAGCGGAATGGTGTCCTGCTGACGTACGTGGCATGGCTGGTAGTCCACTACCTAGGGCCGTTCACGTCCTTGGCCCTGGTTAGACCGGCCTTCCCCGACATCGCGGATGCCAAGAGTCACGTTTTCAGTCGTTGCTTTGAAGAAGTCAACTCGCTCATGCCATACGCGTTCGGTCGACCGTTCGCGGTGCAATCGGTTCCTCCTAACGATCGCGAAGAGGTCTTCCACATGGTGCAGCAGGTGAAGTCCTCCTTAAAGGAGTCCTTTCTTCAAAGCAAGTGGATGGACAACGCGACACTCAAGATAGCGCTGCTGAAGCTCCACTCGATGAAGACAATCATCGCCTATCCGGACTTTGTCCTGGGAGGATTGGACGAGTTCTACGCGTTTATGCCGGACGCTGGTCTTGTCTTTCTAGAGTCCAGACTGAAGTCCTGGTTTGTGACGATGAGGTCTCGAAAAGATGACCTCTGGAAGCGGCGAGACGCCGGGTACGACTTCAGGCTCACGGATGTAAATGCCTTCTATCATCCGATCTCCAACATGATGATCATCCCCGCCGGTATCATCAACAGCCCGTTCTTCCACGCTAGGTGTTTAAAAAATTTATAATTTTATTACAACTCCTTCTTCTCTTTGAAATAACGCTAGGGTGGCCTAAGAAACAAAAATCAACCGAACAATCAATATACGACTGTTTCTACTTGAAATCATATTTATTAGTTATTAATGGAAACCCGGCATATCTGTCAAGGGCAGTCACTATTTAAGTTCGATTAATTTTTGTGCCCGTGCATTTTTATCTCCAGTAAAAAATAAGGAGTTAAGCCGAAATCGCAATTCCATTTTGAAGTAACGCAGTGTGAAAATCTTATTGCTAGGTAACTAAATATATTTTTCTGGCACGCAGCAAATTTCAACAATCATATCTGTAGTGTAGTAAACAGGTACCTATGTTAGCACTTCAGGCCATCATCTCATAGATGCAGCAGACAACTTCTGACAATGAATTCAAAGCTATGGGTACCCGTGAGCTTGTGCATTTTAAGTGCCTATCAAAGATGTGTACGCACAATCTTCACTTCTTCTGAAATGCCAAAAATTTGTCCCCGCGCATGCACCTTTCCAATTTTAAGAAACCCACGGCCCAGCGTGTAGTCTCCACACACCAGCGCGCGCGTGTTTTTGGCTTCCAAAACGAGCAAGAGCACGCGCCACACGCACGAACTTGTGAAGATGACGCCTCCCGGAAGCTTTTTCTTGGAACGGTCTATCAGACCAATTGCAAAAGGGGCATCTGGGGGTCGCCATGTTTTTCCTCGTATGAGTAAGCACGTGCAATTGCAGGCCTACCAACAGCCATTTTCACGCGCATGTAGCACGGCGCTAACGCGCGCATGGATGCTCCCGTCGGGACGCCATGCTTGCAAACGTCTATGCACCATTCAAATATTTACAAGTCCGCAGCCCAGCGTGCTACCTCCTCAGCCCAGCACGCGCATGTTCGTCGCTTCGCAAAACGAGCAAATCACGCGCCATGCGCACGAACACTAAAAATGGAATTGGCCAGGAGCCCGTTTTTGGAAAGGTCTATAAACGATTGCAAGCAAGGCAACTGGCCGCCGCCATATCTCTGCTCGCGCGGACAAGCCCGTGCAATGTCAAGCTTGCCAAAGCTATGTTCACGCGCAAGCTGCACGTGCTTGCACTCATGGGGAACCAGTCGGGGCGCCATGCTTGCAATTGTCTATAGACTATTCAAGAAAAGAGCTCCAGACCGCTATCATTTTCAGCGCTCGTGTGTGTGGATACGTGCTTAGCTCGCTTCCCGAACAAGTGAATACGCGTGTGCTGGGCTGTGGGTTTGTCATCATTAGAAATGTGTATCGGCTAACGCGCCGCTTGCAAGCAAGCCCGCGCGAGGTGTGGGCGCCGCGCGCGCAGAGGGACCAGATTTGTGTAAAGCGGCCGTAATAGCAGCTCCACCGCAGCGGTGTGACGTCAAGACCGCGTGTTGATGCATAGTAAGGGAAACTGGTGCACACCTTGTGCTAAGTGAGGTTTGCACCGTACCTAACGGAAATCAGTAGCGACACCAGTACACCAGTTTCCCACATTACTTTGTTTTCTTTATCGCGATTCGAGTTTATTAGAACCACGCACCAACGAAGGAGGATAAGTATAATCAGATCACCGTTATCCCTGCCAACTCCGATAGGTTCCCGATCAGCATCAACTTCGGCGGCCTGGGTCACGTGATCGCCCATGAAATAGTCCACGGCTTCGACGTCGACAGCAGTCGCAGAGACGTCCACGGAGAGGTCCGCGACTGGTGGTCGCCGGAGACCAGGAGCCAGTACGAACAGCGCGTGCGCTGCCTGAAGAGGTCCTACGCTGAGTTCAACAGCGACTTGCACGACCAGGCCTCGGCCATATCGGAGGACATCGCCGACTCGGTCGGGCTTGCTCAAGCCCATAAGGCTTACCGGGCCTTGGACAGGGGAAACCTGGCAACCGAAACGACGCTGCTGAAGAACTTCACGCCGGACCAGGCCTTTTACGTGATGAGTTGCTTTAAATGGTGCTCCAATCGAAAGGCCATCGGCAAGGGGTACTCGGCTGACGAGTTGCGCTGTAATATACCGCTCAAGAACATCCCGGACTTTGCGAGGGCGTTTGGATGCCGCCGGAACGATCCGATGAACCCCGCACACAAGTGCAAGTTCTGGTGACCAAATTTGTTCTTCAAAACACTAACTTAATTTTTGTATTTACCCAAGTTGAAATGTGCCTTTCGGTATTGACATTCCCGTCTTTTGTACATTGATGATGTCGCTGTTATTTTCTATTGTGGTCTTCCCAGCAATCTCTCAAAACATTTTTTTGATTAAGTGAGTTGTAGTAGCTTATAGGTATCCTTTGCTGTCTGCCATTGTTTATCACAATGTCGGATGAAACCTTTTGTCGGTGACAGGCTTCCAAGTGGGTGCTCCGCTTCGCCTGCGAACTTCTTGCCGTTGATAGCACTTCATCACACGTGCAATTACAGCTTGGCGGAAGGCAGTGACCGCAAGCTAGAGGCGGAGCATCGACTTGCTTCTTAACTTGTCACCGATTATAGTCACAGCGAAATCTGACTCATCGTCTGCTAAGAGCGACAGTCTTGGAAATGTGAAGTGCCCGCTGCTGCAGCGTTGTGGACGCTCTTTACTGATATTACGCGCTCAATAGCTGCTGAGAAAGCTACATGACCATTAACTACCACTAAAAGGTGAAGTTCATTGATTACCACAGCTGAGTCTCCTGCTGCCGAGATCGTGATGATGGCTATAACTTCAATAACAATTTGGCAACTTCATTTCCCATCATCCGGAACTATGAACTCGCTCTCACAGTCTTTGAGGCAGTTCATGGTAAAGTAAAATGAAGTGTAGCGTAAAGATATTAGGGTGCAAGATATAGCGTGGTTTCGGAGATCGTGTGGCAATTACCAATCTATAATTAAATAATTTGTGTATACTGTGCGGTCGCAATACTCTGTGTTTATTTTCTTTTAGTTGGTGATATTAGCAAACAGTTCCGGTTACCCCGGTGTAGTACCGGGTACGTGGCTGTCTCGGCTGCGCATGTGCGCAGTTACCATATTTTACCGGGCAACTGGCAAGTGCTAACACCGTCGCTCGAGGATACTAAGGTCGTTGTAATGTGACGAAGGATAGCACCTTATTATTCTTCGCGTGCACAATATATGGAAGTAAAATTCAAAAACCTGCACTCGACCGTGGGTTCTGAAGACAAAAAAAAAAACGCTCTCCTATTGTAGTTTGGACGATCAATGCCTCGTTCATCTTTTTCAAGGTAAGTCCGTTTTGGCCCATGAAGAGCAGGTTATCTTGTTAGCCTAGTCATCTTTGTTTCCATTGGCCTAACGAACCACTGAAGGACATAGCGTGGTACTGTATCGGTATGAAGAGTGCAAGCTCTTCCGGGAGCTACGACAGCGAGCAGTATGATACCAATTGAAGTAAAGAGAAAAACGTGACTTCCACAACTTTACATTTATGCGTATAGCTCGGAAGATAATTTCCTCCTGTTTCTTGGGGACACCGGGAACTTGTCAGGATTCTATAAAACGCAGATCTGGTCACAAGTGAATACTTAACCTGATCGGGAACAAGCGTAACGCTCTAATAGTTTCGCGTGGTGTTTCCGCTTCCAGATCGAGCGACTCTTGTTTCTACAAATAAAGTAACGTTTCCATGTCAGCTTTCTCTATTGTGCGTGTGTAGTGTCAGGTGAGCCGATTATTTATATATTTTGGCCGCCTTTCAGAATGACCTCTGCTTTTCTTAGATGTAAGAACGGCATGGCGCGGCTTTTACACATACTTGCTTCGCGATTCGTTCTTCAAAGTGCTAGGAAGTACTTTAAGTACTACTTCAGGGAGGTATAGAATACTTGTGCTTTAGTTGCAGCACATTCTCTGAGTATGTACTGTACTTGTGCTTTACTTAAAGTAATTTTTTCTAGTACTTTGGCTCCGAAGTACACTCCCCAAATTTGGTTTTGTCAAATTTATATCACCAAATGATGGTTTGTCCCCTCTTAAGCGACTTAACTTTATCCAACGTTCGCCACCATTTCACAAAATAACTGATGCACCCCCGATTATTCTGGGGGACACTAAAAAAAAAACAATAGAGGGGAGCGGAAGTGCATTATGAAAGATTGTGTTAAGAAGTACTTGAACTTTACTTTGAAAGTGCATTGTATTTAGAGTGCTTAACTTAAAATACATTGCACTCGGAGCACTTATTACTTTACTTGAAGTAAACAACCTATCATTCCCTTTGTACTTTACTTCAAGCACTTTTAGAGCGCAGCTCTTAGGCGCCCGTTTCCGGCTTGAGCGGCGTCGGCGTAACCGCGTGGTGCATGATGGGTAAATTTCCCCGCTAAATTTAGCGGAAAAGTTTCCCCGCTAAATTTAGCGGAAAAATGTTCCCGCTAAATCTAGCGGAAAACTTTTCCCGCTAAATCTAGCGGGAAAGTTTCGCCGCTAAATCTAGCAAAATATTTTTCCCGCTAAATTTAGCGGAAAAGTTTTCCCAGCTATATCTAGCGGAAAATTTTCCCCGCTAAATTTAGCGGAAAATTTTCCCGCTAAATCTAGCGGAAAATGTTTTCCGCCCCCCCTCTAGGTCACGTGACCCCAGGCCACGTGACCCCCCCCCCGAGGTCACGCGCCCCCCCCCGTGCCTTCCCTCCTCCTCAAGAGCTGGGCTCTAATTCGGCGTTACAGGGAGTTGTAAACGGCTTTCATTTTTTAGATGTACTTTACCCAACACTGCTTCTTCGACGTCCTTATTGGCGAATACCGCAGTCTCGATTCCTAGGAAGCATCAATAGGGAATTGTAGTAGACCGTTTTCTCCTGCGCTACGGTATCCCGGAAGAAAACGCCGCACCTGCGCATGCCCGCCGCCAGCCTTATCTGCATAGTTCAAGGTCTTGTGGGGGATTACGGAGCGCTATCCGGGTGCTTAGCGAGCTGCGGGAACGGTCTACTACAATTCCCCTTGAACTATGCAGATAAAGCTGGTGGCGCGCATGCGCAGCTACGGCGTTTTCTTCAGGGATACCGTAGCGGAGGAGCAAAACGGTCTACCACAATTCCCTTATAAGACGCTCGGAACTCGCCGCGTCTTGCGTTTTCAGTGACCATAGTAACACTGCGATTACTTTACGCAAAGACGGCCGTCTATTCTGTTTCAGGTTGTACGGCTCGTACGAGGCACTCAAGTACGGCAGCAGCCTGGACGGGCTGGCGGACCTGACCGGCGGCGTCACCGAGACCCTGAGCATACGTCAGGACCCCAGCAGCTGCGCGCGCACCTTGGCGGGCTCCTTGCTGGCGCGGACAACCCTGGTCACTGCCCTGGTCCAGCAGCAGCACACGCAGGTATGTATTAGAATTAGTTACGTGAGGGGATATGGGATATGATAAGACGCAGTAAGGTATGCGCAGTAAGATATGTGAGAGGGAACAGCCCGTCATGCTTATTCGGGGCACTTACTGTCGAGACCGGTTATAACGAAGTCGGTTATAACGAAATAGCGGCTACAGCGAAGCGATCACGATTTCCCTTTTCTTTTGCACTTCGTTATAACCGAAGGCTGTTATAACGAAATAGCGAATATAGTGAAGTGATTTCCGATTGCCGTTGACTTCGTTATAACCGGTTGACTTCGTTATAACCATACAAAAGTCACGGAGTTTCTCTGCAGACATGATGACATAATTCTCTGCGTACATGCTTCACGCATGTTCGAATTAAGCGGGTTTGCTTCACACATGCATAGAACATGTCTGCGGATACGTTACCAATGTGCCAGGACCGCCATACAAGAAGAAAAAAACACTCGAACAAAACACATAAAAGACGGTGTCCGCACGCTGTCTTTTCTATGATGCATTAGCAGTGTAACCACGGCTTTAAGGACGTTATATAGTCCAATCTAGGGCTGGAACTGACACTTTAGGTTACAGTCTCTTTACTCTGTAACAAAGCGGGAGGTAATGGGGATTGTGGAGACAGCAGTCATAGTAAAATAGAAAATGAAGTGTTGTTCACATTGTTCGCTTCTGTACGGGAAGGTACGGCCCTGTAAGGGTCTCTGATACGTCAGGGGAGTACGTGAACATGGCACTTCGCACTAACATTTTGGTGGTGCGTAATAAGATGTTCAACCATCTTTTAGAACACTATTTTTAAGTCGTTTGCATGTGGGAGTTTCGCAATAGAAAAAGTCTTCTCAGAAGAGTTTCTAAAAACTCTTCTGGGAAGACTTCTTCTCATAAGAGTTCTGAGAAGTCGTCTTTTGACAAGAAGACGTCTTCTCGGGAGATTTGTGAAAAGTCTGAGATACAGTACCATTCGTTCCCACGTTTCTGGGTCACAGGAGTAGAAAAGTTATACAACCTGACAATTGACAAGAAAACCACGTGAAGTTCCCGTCATGGCGGTTTTCGATGACGAAATAAACGAAATGCGGAGCGCAAGTTCGTCCGCTTCTTGCACAGGGGTGGCGATGATATCAGAACACCGAGCTGTTACCGGCTGATTGAAAAAAAAATAGTGCGTGCACCTCGAGGCATCTAGCATTGAGGTCTACTCATTATACTTTCAGTCAAAGCCAATCAGAGCTTGGCGTCGTTCTGACGTGAAGCAGACGATTTTCTCTCTGCAAACTAGCTAAATATCAATCGTGACCCACGGCGTGCGCCTGCCGCGCCCGGCCTACCGAGTCCGTTTGCAACTTTTCTTTCCTGTCTGTTTCTAAGCCTTCTGACGTTACACCTTGTTGTTTCGGTCGCTAGCGGGAATAGTCGAATGCGTGGCTTAAATTTAAACTGCGCAATAACTGTAGTGGCCACCTCTTTCGACCCAACTCTACTTAAAGATACTCCCCAGGCGGATGTGTGAGAACAGTGTACATATTCCCATACTTGTGAGCAAGGTAGGAATAAATTGCCCTTAATGTCTTTTAACCTGATATTTTATATAAGTGATAGTCTCTAAACATACACATGCGTGTACATTCCTACAGGGCACTCTGAACGACTGTGATTTGCGACACACTGTGGAAAATGTCTATGAATCTTGCTCATATACCACTCAGGAGGTCACTTTATGCACAGTCTATGGTATATACTCTACGAAATGCCCGCGCGTCTACTTACCCGCAAAACGCTCTAAGAGCCAACCACTGCGATCTACGAAATCAGCTCAGCGAACGATGAGGCGGAAGATCCGTTTAGACCTAAAAATGAAGTCTGCGCTCTGGCATTACGCAATGCAATGCGTCATGCTTGCGTAATGACACAGCGCAGACTTCATTTTTAGGTCTAAACAGATGTTTCGCCTCATCATGTGCTGAGCTGATTTCGTAAATCGCAGAGATTGGTGCTTTGAGTGTTTTGCGGCTAAGTAGACGAGCAGCATTTCTTAGAGCGCATGACAAGTCTATGACAAGTTACAACCTGCCGTTTCGCATGCCGGTGTTATGCCCAATGTCACATCGTAGACTTTTCTATAGTTTAGATATATTTTGGGACTGTCATTTGTCTATAACCTCTCTTTACAGAGGGCAGCGATTAGCTTTTAAGTGCTGTGCGAAACAATTGACGTGCGCAAATTTTCTAAAATGAGGGTGCTTGGGAAATCTCGTGGACGAGAAAACGTTTCGACCTAGAAAATAAACTCTGCATGGGACATTGAGTACAGCATGCGCATTTGAGACGCCACTTCAATCTTCCGACTTCGCAACGTCGCTCAAGTAAATGCCTAGTATTTTAATAATATGCCTAAGCACTGTACAATAATTGAATTCAAATTTTCTTATACTGCAAAGATAATGACTTCTGATGCTTGAATGTACAAACGAGACTTGAAGAAGTCCCGGATTTGAGCGCTTCTAATTCCCGCAATTCGAAACATGCGCATTAAAAAGGTGCAATGTACTGAAGCAACCGAACGTAATGTGAAAATACAGAAACGTCAAAAACGTACAAACGTAAAAAAAATGTATTAGAATACAGAAACGTACGGTAAAAGCAATGCATCACCGAAGTCTCAAATTCCGCCCGAACGTAGAGAGCAAGCGCTTGGGATAAGATGCCAAAAGGTCAAAATGCTCTGTTACATTATTGAAAATACATTTTTTTTTAGTGTTCAATGAGAGAATGACGCCTGTTTTGAGAAACAGACGCTATGCCTGCCCGCACGTGTTGTTGGACGCCTCCGGCAGCCATGTTGATATCGAAAATATTCGAACGTGCGTTTCCCTTTTGATTAGAATAAAGCTAAGTTCCGAAACTCTCGCATTTAGTCCCTTCCGTGAGCGTTTCATTCGGGTGGTGCATGAGCTTTCGACGATATGAGGTAAAAACACAACAAAAAACAGCTTGCTTTTTACGGCCGACTTCCTGAAGTTTGCCAGGGGTTTCATGTTTTATACATGAGGACGCTTCCGCATCCGGATTAAAAAGTGGTCTGGTTTCTTAGAAGCGTTTCTGTCCGCTGCAATATACACTCAAATTGTTTTCCTTTTTGTTTTACCGGCAATAAGTTTGCTACGCAAGCAGGACATACCACAGGGAGGAAAAAGATTCTCGACAAACCTGACAGAGTTTGGTTTATTTTAAGGTCTTAGTTCTGAGTGGACAGCAAAGTTTCGCTAAACCTCAGCGAAATGTTATCTACCGATATGTGGCTTCAGAGTCTGAGTTTCTTTTTAAAATATATTTGAGAAGTTCAACTTATTTCTTGATTAGTCCGAATTATTTTGTAATTAAAACTCCGACAAAAACTTTAAAATATAAATAATCGAGATTTGTTTGTGTTTAAGCTTAAAGCGCCATCGAACGCGAAAATTATTTTTAATTTTAAGATGGCGAGCGGAGCTGTGAATGAAAATTTTAATTTGATTGAGCCTTGACATTTGAAAAATAATTTTTGAAAAATTAATATGCCTCTTTCGTATCTTTATTTCAGTCGAGGACGTCACCAGAGAAGATGGCTAACGGAATTTCACTAGGCACCAATTACAGGATATTGTCTTTTCAGAAGGTGGGTATCTCACTTGGCTACGACATTTGAATACCCTGACAATTAGTGGCTAACATATTTTTTTCTAAGTTGGGCTACTAGCTGTATTTTATATTGAGATTCGGGAACAAGATTTGAACGGGGACTTTATATCTCTCTGCACGTGCTTTGATAATTGTTCAATTTTTACCCATATATTGTCTTGAAAAAACCGTTATTCGTGTGCTTTTGTCAACACTTGGTATTCATAATCCCACACAGATAGGCTTAATTACGAAAACACAAAGGGGACACCCCACTCAACATCATTCACCACGTGGAGATGCGGTCATTTTGTTTACTTCGGTTCTTGAGGGAAAACGAGCATGGAGTCACTAAAGAAGCCACGCTTGAGAGTATCGACACGTCAGTCATCTTGGTACTTACAATCATTGTTGTCGGTTATCTATGTGAAGCTTTAACTAAAATGCCAAGAAAAGTTTTTTTTTTGTTCTTTAGAAATGTCATAACGTACTGCGATAAAGCAACGCGATAGCGCCTGAGCTCCCAGAAAACCACAGTCCATAGCGATCTTTACTTGTGCCGCCTGCGCACCAAGTACTCAGATAATGGCCCCAAGGAAAAGGAGAAATAGATAGGGAACAGAGTGTGGATACTCTAAGCGTAACTTGTTTAATCACTGTACATCGTGGCTGTTCGCAGCACTCGAACTAATCATGCCCGGGTTGAAATCTCTCGAAGGTGACCACCGCAGGAGGCGAGCAGGTGCAACTGCTGAAACTCCGAAACCCGCGTCGGCGTCGGGTCAGACTACATCGGCAGCTGGTCGCTCGAGTAAGTTGAAACTCACTCCCGCATGTCAGCGTCCGTAGTTGCGTATCAGTCTACGAAATATCGAACGTCTACTTTCCCGCACTTCGGAGAGCCATCGTGGCAATCCACGGAGCCAGCTCGGCGAATGAGTTGAACTGATTCTTAGACTTCAAAAAGTCAGCCATTTGCGCGACGGCACCGAGCATGACGCATCAAATGCTCTTCTTTTGTAGCGTGAGCTACACTGGCCGAGGTTGAGCAGTTTCGCGTGGCTCGCATAATGAGCCGTGCTCCGTGCTGCGCAAGCGCGAGGAGCAGTGACGTCACACGGCGCATAGCTGGCGCGCCGGAGCCGCCGCCGCCGCGCGCTCCGCCGCCACCGCGCCCGCCTCGCCGGTCTGCACATTCCAGAGGATTGACTTCATAGTCGCGGCAGACGCACTGGCGCCGCCGCGTGCCCAGCTATCCGCCTCCGTTGCGCAGTAGCCAAGTCTGACGCTGCACCGGAGCTGCTTGATAGCGCCTCTCATTTTGTGCGCATAAGCTCACGCTACGTATATCCTGGCATAGCCGAGCTAAGCCACCGCAATTTTTTGATGCATGTTTAACCATATTATTAGCCTTGTCGTTCCCCGAGCTCGCTTTGTTGGACGCACCGTATGGTTCTCTCACCTGCTTTGAGGGTAAACCACCCACTCCAGATTTTATGGGGTACGTTGGCTATGCGGACAGCAAGTCGTCTGCTTCTTGCGCAGGGGTATCGGTGACGTCAGAAGGAAGCCAAGTTCTGATTGGCTTTGAATGGAAGGATAGTGCTTAGACCTCAATGCTAGATGTCTTGAGGTCCACCCACTATTTTTGTCAATCAGCCAATAGGAGTTCGGCTTTCTGACATCATCGCGAGCCCTGAGGAAGAAGCAGACGAACTTACTGTCCGCATTGTCACGGACAGCTTAAGAAACAGTGGGCGTGGCTTATTATGTTAATTGCCGTTTCTCGCTTCCTGATTGGTTCTCCGGCGTTCTTATCGGCTAATCGCCGCAATCTCATTGGCTGCGAAGCGATAATGAGATTAATGAGATGCACGGAACTTGCCACGCACTGCGTTTCTTCAGCTGTCAGCGACTATGCGGAACGCAAGTTCGTTTTGTTCTTGTACAGTAGTTGCGGTGACGTTGGAACGACGTCAAGCTCTTATTGGCTGATCAGAAAGAAAATAGTGGGCAGTCGTCAAGGCATCTAGCACTGAGGTCTACCCACTATTCTCTCAATCGAAGCCAATCAGAGCTCGGCGTCGTTATGACGTCACCGCAGCTCCTGCGCAAGAAGCAGACGACGTTGCTCTCCTCATAGACCAGCTGAACTCTCTGACGTCACAGCATTGCGGCGGCGCTGCTGTCGG
Organism: Ixodes ricinus; assembly: GCA_037355805.1. Taxonomy (NCBI): domain Eukaryota; kingdom Metazoa; phylum Arthropoda; class Arachnida; order Ixodida; family Ixodidae; genus Ixodes; species Ixodes ricinus. Next base: position 9,876 of record JAZHYW010028804.1, on the reverse strand, counting down.
TACTACGCATGCGCCGACGCTTCCCTGATTCGGTTTCTGCAGGAGCGCAGTGCTGGTCTGGGCAAGCGCGGGTTTGGTTGTTGAGCAGTGTGTTGGTGTATATCAGTGCTTAGACTCTCCAAGCGTTCCTTAGCATTCGAGCAGGGTACGATCTACTCGGGCGACGTAATAGGGAGTTTTAGTAGATCGTTTTCAAAGGCCCTCTATTGGTACGGGCGCGCCCTTCAGAACATGCATCCTATGTGGCAGCGCGAATTCCCGCTATAAATAGCGTGGTCTGAAAACACGATCTACTAAAACTTTCGAATGACGATGCGCTTACGACTGCTAACAATGCGTGAATGCTAAAAAAAACTGTCACTGGCGTTACCATTAGTATAAGTCACCTAGCCTTGTTTCACGCATGAACGTATTCGACTATCCTGGTGCTGATAGGGCAGCGTCTTCATCATTGAAATCTTAATATTTTAAAACCTTAATATAACAAAAATACTTTTTTATTGTTGTTAATGTGTCGGTAAATAAAACTTCCTAATCCCGAATGCTGTAAATAGTCAAAATATCTAATTTTCTTGATAACCTATTTACACTTAAGTGTGATTGAACTTTTAAAATGTCTGCCAACCTGCTTTGGCCTCGTGGCTTGCAGTGTGTTCAATATTTAAAAAAAAGTTAAAGTCACAATTGATCGGCGATCGTGTGTTCGCCATAGCTGTGTCATAGACGGTCATTTTTTATGTCTTTGTTTTTACTTTCCAGCTCTTTGGAATGGGACAAGGTTCCGCCTGAGGAACAAGAAAGGCTCAACTACAAGAGCACGTCAGAGGGAGAGTTTTGGTAAGTTGCACTGGCACGGTCACCAAAAGCCCATTACGGTTATCGGGAACAGATCGATATTAACTTTTAGTGCACAACACTCTCAAGATTGACGCTGATGTAAACTCTTTTTCACTTCAAAGGCCCATTCATACATGCGCGTTTGCTTACGTTTTTTACGTTACGTCATGTATCAATGGGACATCCGTGATTCGAATGTCCCGTGCACAGTTGGTTCTTGAACTGTTTGCGATACTTCGTACGAAGTACACATGTCCCAGTGACTCTCGTTGTAAGCAGACGTAAGCGCACGTAACGCAACGTAGAGTAACGAAGAAGCGCCATGACGATGCGCTTTTGGCGCTGCGTGATTTACTCTATCGGATTGTAGCGTAAGCTGAAGTTGAACCTAAAGTGAACAGGAGTATAGTGTAGCGACGTTTGTTGTAGTGACGAAACTTACACAACAACGACATTCGTTGTTGCTTGATAGTATGAGATGCAATATTAGCATTTCAAATCTCCAGAGTTTCGGTATTTAAAAAAGAAAACACGAAGTAAATGTAAGCAAGAACTTTTTAATATATCGGTAAACAAATACTGCAAAAATAATTTGATCATTCTGATTTTATCTCTTGTATTTGCTATGTAATTCTGCATCGTTCATATTAATGTAGATGCTCTCGGTGGTATTCTTCTCAGGATATCCGGCTAGAAAGTCTTAATCGATGAAACCAAATAGAGTACTCTAATGTTATATAGTGCGGCGTTTTCGCCAGCCTTTACACTCCACAGCTGGGTTCGTTGCTTCACTTGTTCAGGAACTTTACACTGCTGTTGTGTCCGCGGAGATAGTACCTTGAAAAGCCTATATTTATTGCGTCTATTTCTCCCCGAAATGAAGGGGTAGGTTTAACGCACCGCAGTTTGGAGCACGTGGAGCGGAAGTTCGCCCTGCAGAAGCCTGAATCCTGGGCTCGATACTCACCGTTTTATCTGGATGAGCATCGTGAGGGCATGCGCTCGTATATCGGTACTGAGATACACGTTAAAGACCCTAGGCTAGCGGTTGTATTGCACTGGATAAATTTCCTATTCACAGCACAGACACCAGACGCCGATCGAGGCTGACTAGCTTCCCGCTGTCTAGACAAAACCACAACGGAATAGCTGTCTGAAATGAAAACCCTAAACAATAACCCTAGCGAGAAGCAGACTTTCCGAAAGAGTTGTCTCCGAGACAGAATGAAACTTGCTCCCTCTGTTGGCGACTGCCCACAGGATGTCGTACCAGGACTTCATGAAGACCTTCACGTCCCTCGAAGTGGTCCACCTGGACAGCGAGACGAGTCGGGACGAAGTCACACTCAGGGAAAAGGTGCCATGGCAGATGAAAGTCTGGAAAGGGAACTGGCAGCGAGGGGTCACGGCCGGAGGCTGTCGCAACCACACCGGTAAGGCCTTCAGCAGGAATGGCCGATGAATGACACTATACTTGATAAGACTAGCACGATAAAGTCACTTGCAGTCATTAGGCAACCTAATTTGATCTAACTTGAAAAGCAACCTCCTAGACGCATCAGAGTATTAGGATGACCTTCGCTAAGTTACTTGTCGTCTTCAGGGTGCTAGGTATCTCAGGGAAGCATTGGTTACCACTTTAAGGTTTCGAGGATAGTTCTTTCTATAGACATTGAGAGCTTAATAAACGCAAGGCGTACTAATTTCCGAGACCGTAACAATTGCGACATTAGAAGATAAGAGCGCCGAAGTGCCCTGGTTTGACTATCTTCGTTGTTTGTTTGTACTAGCCTCACCTAGAACGGTTTTCAAGAAACGGAGGGCGTGGTTTAATACTTTAGCGCCCCTTGCTTTGATGATTCGTTCTTCGACGTCCTTCTTGCCTTATGCCGCACTCTCAGTGGCTGCGAAGTGATAATAAGATTCTGAGGAATCGCCACGCTGTGCACTTTTTAAACTCTCAGTAACCAGAGGGCGCTTAAACCTAACGAAAGTTGATCTCACCTTTCGGGAAATAAGTTTATATCAGTGTGAACTCGGCAACGAGAGCTAAAGCTAGCCTTTTTGCGGAGGTGAGTTTGATGGGCCTTACTTAAGCTTGGAATGCAGAAAAAGCTGCCGGTGCAAGGACTTGAATGGCTCTGATTCTGCGCGACATGTTGTGCGGTGGGAGGGGCACCAAGGGTAAGAGCGCGCGCTAGTAGCGTTACACGCGTGATAATGTAACGCTGTAGATTCTTTGAAATTTACGTGATGCGTCTGCATGAAATAAGCACCCGACCAACCGTAAGAAAATTCTCATTAAAAAGGGACATGCCCAATCTAATTTTCGCTGTGCTACTTGAGGTAGGGTAGCCACATCCGAGTTCAATACTGACACAGTTTTAGTTTGGCGCGTGAAGCGACTTCTATCTGTTGACGTTGCAGGTTTTTTCTTTCTTTTCAGATACGTTTCACATAAATCCGCAGTTCCAGCTGATACTGTCTGAAAGTGAGGAAGTTGTCATCTCTTTAAGTCAGGACGCAGTTATCGAGCCAAAAGTCATGGGATTCACAATCTACCAGGTAATACTGCACATACCAACCCCTGACAGTTTGCGTACATCTTTCGGTGCGTTTAGGCAAGAGAAATTGGTACTGCGTACAAACGTGTATGATAGTGTTTAAATTTATATTGTAAAATAAGAAATAAGAAAAAAAACATAACTGGAGCAGTCGAGCGCGGTATAGATGAGCTTTATTTAGATCGATTAAGTAACAATTTTGTCGTGAGAGAAAAGTATTGGCCATGTAACAATCTCTCAATCGCTGTAAACGAAATAAAATAAAATTGCATCAGTACACTTATGACAGTCGGAAATGCCAGTATGCCTGCTATTCCGACAAGAAAGTCTTTGTGTCAGTTACTCCGTTATACCGAATGAAAACGTGGTGAATCGCGAGGTCACAAAAACAATTACACAGAAAAATTAACTTTTCTTTGCGACACTGAGAATGACGTTCCCCATATGACGATATATTGAGTATATGAGCGCAGGGTGGTTTTTAATTGGCACTTTTTTCGCTTCGGTGTTGGCCGAGCACCGTCTGTAGATCGTAGTTCTTGGCTGACCGAGTATTGTGCTCATAATTAGGCGAACGTCTATCGATTAGTGTATTTGCCGACCATATTATTCCATACTATGCATCTAAAACGCAAAATGAGATAAACGTGTTTAGTATTGATCTCTACAACAAAAACAAATAAGAAAGCGACAAGCTAAGGAAACATCATGCTCACATCTATTATCCGAAGCGTGAAATGACGTTTCAATTTCTAAGTGGCATCGTGAACTTGCCCAAACATTGGAATAATTTTCTAAGTGAGTGTTATAGAGCGATACTTGCAGCATAGGCCTTTAGTTGAAGACGAAGGCGACATAATATTGGACGTCAAAAATGCTTCTTCCAGATGGCAAAACCGCCCAACGAAGCACTTGGAAAAGCATTTTTCAAGAAAAACAAATCCCTCCTCAGTTCCCAGTACAGCAACTGCAAACAAGTGAGTCACCGTAATTGTAATTGTAGTCAAGTCACTTGGCTGCCAGTACCATTGGTTAAGGATGGTACTTAAAGTAACATTAGGAACTCTTGAAGTAACCCCTTGAGAATGTTGTAGCCATTCACAGCTGAAGATCTCCAAGGAGTCTAGAGGCTTATCCAAGATTGCCAATCTAGGGGTCTGTTGCAAATTTCTGGGAGGGGCTCTGAAGGGAGGGAATATATTATAGGTTTGGGTTAATTTGTGTAGCGAATTCGGGAGGGGGATGGGGTGGAGGGGGTCCCAGCCTGGGGTGCATTAAGCGGGTGTTTGGGGGCGAATAAATGACTGAGCGAGTGCATTTCAGATAACTTAGCTTCTAGCGCCAGCTTTCCAACCTTACTGGACTTCTAAAGCTGAGATACGTTCTCACTTTCTGTCGGTTCAGTAGTCACTGTACGAAATGTTTTTCCTACCTAATTTTGTGATTTCTTTCTTTAGACACATTGGGTTGTGAAATTATTTGTGTGTCTCGTGGTGTTTAGATTTAATATCCTATATAAATTTGCCCATCGTTACGATGATCTGAAAGTTCTAACTGACTAATTTGCGAAGCTGTAAAAAGAGGCACCGCCGTGCATTCATGACATTATAAAAAAAGAACTAATCACATTTAATGGCGCGAAATATCTAACGACGATATTTCGCGGAATTTGTATTCACAACTAGTATATTTGATTTCAACTTGAATTATGTAGTTCAGCGAAGTCTGCAGTAGAAAGGGGATGGTCTGCAATGTGCCTCGGTTGCTGAAACGGATGCGTTGCACAGAAATTATGTATCAATTTTATTTCTATAGAGCCTTGTTCCCGCTGAGTAAGTTTGAAACAGCATAATGTTAAACAATAACTAAGATACGTCAATAATCCTAATTAAAATTAGATGTTACTTAGTTTTTACATTGAAAGGATTCAAGGACACCTTCATATCGGCAGGTCTCCGTGAGGTGCGTGCTGGAGCAAGGAGGCTACGTACTTCTACCAACCACCTTCGAACTTGGTCAAGAGGCGGCGTTCACATTACGGGTCTTCTCAGGAAAACCGACCAAGTTAAAGTAAGACTTATCAGCACGTTATTGTGTAAATCCCAACATATCATCCTAATAACTTCAACTTGTAGTAAAGCTGACCATTGATTGTCTGTCCCATTTCTTTTCTCGCAAAGGCTCATAGACAGTGCACCGAGCACAGTCAAGCCTGCAATCATGAAGGTGAGTCGGTTTGTTGCTAAACATTTGAAGTCGGCTGTCGTCATCATTGTCATGAAAGCTCATTCATTCATAAGCACGCTAAATGTAAAGGATAAATCGACAATCACCTATATGACTATCATGTATTTTGATGTCATCATATCGAATGTCAATTTATTCATCAGCACAATAACTGCAAAAAATAGTTGACCAAACTCATATCTCGTTATCTCTAGCTTTATTCCGACGCATTGCCTTATACTTATATGATATGGAGGAACCAAATGGAGTACACCCCAGTGAGTTTAAGGCGAGTGGAGTCTACACATTGAACAAGTGCATGCAGAGAAAATCTCCCAGGTTCACCCTTCTGATTGGGAAGGCTGCGAACGGCAATGCAGGCGCAGCATTCTTAGCCTCTAGAAATTGCGGCTACCTCAAATGTGCTCAAGCTATCAAAGCATAACAAACTCTTGGTCTCAATTATCAGACAATCAACGAACACTGCTTAAACTCTGCTTACTTACATAACAATACCAACCTTTCGTCGACTTGATCAGTCTTGTTCATGAATCACAACTATGTTTATCTAACGCCAGTTGGTAACGCTCAAGTGTGTTGCTGTCAGAGGGTATTTGGTACGTCCCCAGACATCGTTTGTTGAATCGTTCGTCCTGTGGTGCTAGGTCATAGCAGTTCAGTGCTTTGAAAATAGTCCAACAAGTCAGTACCAACTCTACCGACTATTGAACCCGCAGGGCTTGATTTGGTGGCGCTTACTCTTGTAGATAGTTACAGGGTAGGTCCTGGTATGTTGTAATCTCGTTCCAGCTGTGTTCGCTTGACTATCATCTCATTGGCTCTGACGCCTGAACATATACACCATGAGTGAGGAGCACACTCTCACATCGCAGACTTATTATTAAGGTCAAACCTATTTTCTTTTGTCTGCTCCGATTGCCAACTTAACTAGTAGACTGCAGTGAGTAGCTCTCAGAGCACTACGGGAAGCAGACGCAGTGACCCCCTTCTTACAGTCAAGAGCAATATTCTCAAATAGCACTGAATATGAGGAAGGGGACAAGGGACGAGACAACAACGACAATCGACAACTTCCATCCCTTGTCCCGTCCTCATATTCCGTCCCTTGTCCCGTCCTCATATTCAGTAACAACTTAACAACACGCTCGTCCTTTACACGTACTCAAATAGCAGTATTGCAATATTGAAAGAAGTACGGTTTATTGCAAAGAACACACAAAATAAATAAAAGTGACGTACCATTGTTTTGCAGGCCACGCCATCTTTCGACAGCAAGGTCAGCTCTGTACGAGGCAGTTTTCCTTCAAGTCGCCGACGAGCACTCCTCGGTGAATTGTTTCGAACTGCAAGAGCTCCTCGAGGCGTGTTTGCCGAATGGTACTATCGCCTTGATATCACTAAACTCAGTGGTTTACATTAGATTCTCGGAATGACGTAACCGTGTTCATAGGCTGCGGTACGGCTCCCTTAAATATACAGACATTTAGGTACAGCTGCACAGAATGCTGAAGAAGGAATTACCAGCGACCTGTAGCTTCAGCCAAAGTCCTATAATGCATGGAATGCGTACAACTCATGAACGATCGTTGCATTTTGCCAGGAGACATCTATAGCAATCGTTTCGGAGAGGTGGGGGTGGGGGCAGTGGCGGTCCCAGACATTAGTTTTAGGGGGGCGAAATTGGTGCTCAAATAACAAAAAAAGAGACATCACACTTTTTTAGTGAATCAAGATATTTTTATTATTATCCCTACTGTTTGCAAGTCGGAAATGCGCAACATGTAAAACTTTGCTCGCAATACAGGCTGCAAAATAAATAAATATTGGCTGTAAAATAAAAAAAATATAGAAAAGTACTCGATTTGGGGGGGGCGGTCGCCCCCTTCGCCCCCCCCCCCCCCAGGGGACCGCCACTGGGCGGGGGACAACTGAGGTAGGAAATAAACGTCCCGTTCTTTTCGATCGTTGCGCGACGCGAACCTGCAGACGTGGCGTCACAGTGTCAAGTCGCGTTTTAATCTACTAACGTGACGTCACATGTCGCAAATTTCCCCCGTATGTTTAGTGGGGTAATGAACGGAAGGTGGACGGACGAGACCTTCCTGGGATTAGGCTGCCCTGGCCAAAGAACAATCCCATGTTTAAAGAACAAACAAAAAAGCCGGAAGCCGCTTATAACTCCCTGTAACGCTAGAACTGGAGCGCAGCTCTTGAGGAAGAGGGAGGGCGGGTACCTCAAGGAGGGTATACCCCTCCCTCCTCCTCCTCACTCCCCTCAACCTTCAATGTCCTTTGGGGGCACATGACCTGGGGTCACGTGACCTCGGGGAGTCACGTGACCCTCGGGGGAGTCACATGACCTCGGGGGGGCCGGCATGACCCTGGGCTAGGGGGGGGGTCACACGTGGCCTGGGGGGCCACGTGACCTCCCGGGGGAGTCACACGTGACCTCGGAGGGAAGAGTCATGCCTGGGCCTGGGGGATCACGTGAAATCAGGGGGGAGTCACGTGGCCTGGGGTACAGTGTACCAGAATACTTGGGTAGTGTTGGGACCGGAGCGGCTCGCCTGAGGCGCGTGGTATTGATCGCGGCAGGTGTCGACACCGGCGCGTTATCCAGAAGGTCCGCGCATGCGCGGCTGCACGCGCGAAAATATGAATTTTGGCGCCGCTTTGGTGGAGTGCACATAGGTTCCCGATAGAAGCCTACGACCTGCCGGCGGTCGTACCGCGGCATCAATTACGCTGCGGCACGATCGTAAGGGAAATCATGATGCTTCAATGTATTGGACGGTACTGTAGCTACATCACCCCTTCCTTTACATAAAAACAATGGCGACTTTGAAGAAGCGGATTGCAAGCTTTTCAGCGCAGAATTAGCTGCGACTTTCTGTTTGTTGGATGGTGAGCATTTTAAATGAAATGCCCATTTCCTTGGTCGCAAAGGCCGAAACATTAGATATTTGAAAAGGATATCGAAATCCTCGGAAGACGTCTTTTTTTAATGCGAATATTAATGCGAATAGCATTCTTTGGAGACTTCACGCACTTTTCGTCTATGTATCTATCTATCTCATCTGGCTATCTAACCTCTTACGCCGCGGGTCGATAAATAAATAAAAAAGACCGGCGCCGGCTGGGATTCGAACTGTTGACCCTTTGATCAGCAGGCAGACGCGCTAACCACAGAGCTATGAAGGCAGTTTTTTTTTTTTTTTTTTCGGGCATTTATTTACAGCATGTTTAAAACAAATATAATTTACATTATTCTATACAAGTAAAGCGTTACACTATATACAGGTAGGGACACTACATTTCCTGCTTCTGAATATAAACAAGCAATGCGTTACATTATATACATGCAATGCGTTACCTTTTCGTTACATACAAGCAGTAAAGCGTTTCATCTCTCGTTACATTATAAAATAGAAATTTACAAAACAACAACGCTCATCTCAAAGAGGAAGGCGTCAATGATACTTTCTAGATCGACTGGTGCTGTCATCGATTATATAATATCGAAGGGGAACGACTGGGGTTTACACGACGTCTTTCCATTCATCATTTTCATCACAGCGTGCCAATATGCCCTGACCTACTTGAAATGGCAATATTTTTAAAATTTACCCAGGATGGCTTCAGCGACACCTGCTTCATTATCCACTCTTGCTGCGTTTTCCACAACCACACAGACCTAGAACTACTAGAATGCCTGGAATGGTATCGAGGTGTTCGAGCAAAATGCAAGAAGCGAAGGTTTGTCTCTTCCACTTCAAAGTCTTTTTTCAGCGTCCGTTTGAGCGCATCCCAAAAGAATACAGCGTCGACACAAAGAATAAAAGCATGGGTGAACGTTCTCGGCAACTTTGCAAAGTCTACAATCAGTGCTTCCGTATGTTTCCATCCCGCGTAAGTCGAGCCACTCTTTTACAGTTGTGGTACGAGAGGAAATCGATAAAAGAAAGTTTTACACTTCCGGTGGTATCGGCATTAAGTTTAACCCTTTTAAAAACATCCAGTTTGCAATTTAGTGGAGGCCCATAAGGAAATACACGAAATACGGGATCTGGGAACAATGAAACTAGCAGATGTTTAAGGCTAGCTTCTTTTTAGTGCACGAGGCCAAGAAAGGCTTTGGTCAGAACCTGGTTCTTAGAAAAAGTCCAATGTGTCCGCTACTTCCTTGTAAAATCCTCTTTAGTGTTATTAAAGCACATGTGGTTGTTGA